>JACEFZ010026350.1:2500-55511 GCA_014155875.1 Cepaea nemoralis | reverse complement strand
ACTTTTTCAGACACCCTGTCTCACTCCTCCTTTATATATGACACCCCATGTCTCATCTCCTCGCCTTTATACATGACATCCCATGTCTCATCACCTCTCCTTTATAGATGACACCCCATGTCTCATCATCTCGTCTTTATACACGACACCCCATGTCTCATCACCTCTCCTTTATAGATGACACCCCATGTCTAATCTCCTCGCCTTTATACATGACACCCCATGTCTCATCTCCTCTCCTTTATACATGACACCCCATGTCTCATCTCCTCTCCTTTATACATGACACCCCATGTCTCATCTCCTCTCCTTTATACATGACACCCCATGTCTCATCACCTCTCCTTTATAGATGACACCCCATGTCTCATCTCCTCTCCTTTATAGATGACACCCCATGTCTCATCACCTCTCCTTTATACATGACACCCCATGTCTCATCACCTCTCCTTTATAGATGACACCCCATGTCTCATCTCCTCGCCTTTATACATGACACCCCATGTCTCATCTCCTCTCCTTTATACATGACACCCCATGTCTCATCTCCTCTCCTTTATACATGACACCCCATGTCTCATCTCCTCGCCTTTATACATGACACCCCATGTCTCATCTCCTCGCCTTTATACATGACACCCCATGTCTCATCACCTCTCCTTTATAGATGACACCCCATGTCTCATCATCTCGTCTTTATACATGACACCCCATGTCTCATCACCTCTCCTTTATAGATGACACCCCATGTCTAATCTCCTCGCCTTTATACATGACACCCCATGTCTCATCTCCTCTCCTTTACACATGACACCGCATGTCTCATCTCCTCTTCTTTATACATGACACCCCATGTCTCATCTCCTCTCCTTTATACATGACACCCCATGTCTCATCTCCTCTCCTTTAAACATGACACCCCATGACTCATCACCTCGTCTTTATACATGACACCCCATGTCTCATCACCTCTCCTTTATAGATGACACCCCATGTCTAATCTCCTCGCCTTTATACATGACACCCTATGTCTCATCACCTCTCCTTTATAGTTGACACCCCATGTCTAATCTCCTCGCCTTTATGCATAACATCCCATGTCCCATCTCCTCTCCTTTATAGATTGCATCCCATGTCTCATCACCTCGCCTTTATAGATGACACCCCATGTCTCATCTCCTCTCCTTTATAGATGGCACCCCATGTCCCATCTCCTCTGCTTTGTAGATGACACCCCATGTCCCATTGCCGCGCCTTTATAGATGACATCCCATGTCTCATCTTCTTTCCTAATAGATGACACCCCATGTCTCATCTCCTCTCTTTTATACATGACACCCCATGTCCCATCGCCTCGGCTTTATCCATGACACCCCATGTCTCATCTCCTCGCCTTTATACATGACACCCCATGTCTCATCTCCTCACCTTCTGTCTCTTATACACATCTTTATACATGACACCCCATGTCTCATCTCCTCTCCTTTATGCATGACATCCCATGTCCCATCGCTTCTCCTTTATAGATGACACCCAATGTCCCATCACCTCGCCTTTATCCATGACGCCCCATCTCGCCTCTCCTTTACGCATGACACCCCATGTCCCACCTCCTCTCCTTTATAGATGACACCCCATGTCGCATCTCCTCGCCTTTATACATGACACCCCGTGTCCCACCTCCTCTCCTTTATAGATGACACCCCATGTCCCACCTCCTCGCCTTTATGCATGACATCCCATGTCGCATCTCCTCGCCTTTATACATGACACCCCATGTCTCATCTCCTCTCCTTTATAGATTACACCACATGTCGCATCTCCTCGCCTTTATACATGATACCCCATGTCTCATCTCCTCCCCTTTATATATTACACCCCATGTCGCATCTCCTCGCCTTTATACATGACACCCAATGTCTCATCTCCTCCTCCTTTACGCATGATACCCCGTGTCCTATCTTCTCTCTTTTATGCATGACACCCCATGTCCCATCGCCTCGCCTTTATCCATGACACCCATGTCCCATCTCGCCTCTCCTTTACGTATGACACCCATGTCCCATCTCCTCTCCTTTTTGCATCACACGCCATGTCCCATCCCGCCTCTTTCATGCATGACAGTCCCTTGTCCCATCTCGTCTCCTTTATCCATGACACCATATGTCCCTATCCCATCTCTCCGTCGTGCACAGCATCCCGGATCCCGTTGTACTTCTTTGTGCATGAAAACGAATCTAAACAATTCTCTTAGAAAATATGATCAATCATGTCTGAGCGACGTACTTACACAAACGGCAACAATGTCCAATGAGATTCGGATGTACCCAAAAGAGATAAAAGTAGGATGGCACTGAAGATCTGTGTCTGCTCATTTCAACACAACTTGTTTATGCCGTGTAGAAATTTCACTTTCAAGATTGTTAATACTGAAGTTTATCTCTTAAAATTGAGAATATAGCTCTGGTATTATATATTTCAGGTTGCCTGGAGACGGCTGGGCGCCAAGGACGACCATTTCATGACTGTGGGTACCTTTACGTGGGTCAGGGAAAACAACATTCAGGTGGACCACAGGTCAGCTGACGGAAAGGTCAGTATATTCATTCCTTTTATCGAGTCTTCTTATGTCCTTTATTCCCCGTCGCAGAATAGTAAGTATGTAGTAAGTAAACACTAAAGCAAATGTAATAAGATCTATTTTTGGCCGACATTATGTTACCATTGTCAGACATGGACGCTTACTGCGTTCAGGATCATCGCTGGTGAACCGGCACTGAGCTAAGATTCTCCGGACTCAAGCTTGAGTTAGGAAGTAGAACGGCGCACTTATGGGTTACACCCATGTGCCGTGATGTTGATCCGTCGACTAAATTAAACTAAACTAATGAATGGTCATGAAATGAAAGGCTTGGAAAACATCGTGGCAACTGTAAAGATCAATGATATAAGAGGCACAGACAGACAGAGAAATTATGCTGGATGGCCTAATGCTGTGGCATAGAGAAATATTGTCAATAGAATTGATTCATATCACAAGGTATCGCATCGTGATTTGTGGAGACACGTGAACGACTAGACTATTTGTCAGGGCACATGATGATGATTATTATATTCATAATTATGATGGTGGTGATGGTGATGATGATGATTCTGTGCAACCACCTGTTGATGATGTTTTTTTTTTGTTTTTTTTTTCAGTAATTGTTGTAGTCCTTCTTCGTGTTTCTAATGCATACAGCAAAACTGTTGTAACATTATAGTGAAATATTTTATGCACATAGGTCACATACTGAGCGTGTCGGACGTCAGATGGTACGTGATGGTTGTAATGATCATGTTTTTACGTGTATCCATTGTGGACGAGCATTTACAGTGCTAATTGGTCTAATCAGTCACATTCGCTAACGCCAAGGGATGTAGTTATTATACTTTTTTAAAGCACAATGTTATAAACTATCGTCTGTTCAGACGGCAAGGCTCCAGTATAAGTACTAGGTTTAATTTCTTTTGACTTCCACACATTTTTAGTGCAAAGAAAGCTCCATTTGCCTGTTATATTATTATTTTAGTATCTTTATCTGTTCCCCCGATCATGTCTACATTGATACTTAAATATGTGAACGATTTCCCCTCGTGAAGTGAAATTTCCCAAACGATGTGACATGAAATATATTGGTAAAATTAGCAGACGCCTTGCCGACCGCTTTAGGGAAAACCTCAGAGATATTAACCAGGACGCTGACAAACCTGTCCCCAACCATTTTAATTCTTCTAACCATAATGGAGTCGACGACGTATGTGTCACTATATTGAAATCTTGCTTCTCAAACAGCTCCATTAGGCTCAAAATTTAAAACTCTCTGGGATGTTTCCATCCAGCAATATCAATACTGTTGTGGACGCTACTGCATAACTATGCCATCTTCCCTCTATATATTCATATCCAACTGTTCACACGCCTCTATTTATTTATATCGAACTGTGTACACTGTTTATAACTATGCTGTCCTCCCTCTATATATGCATACCTAACTGTCTACACACCTCTGTATATTCATATCGGACTTTTCACATATCTTTGGCAACACAAATCCTATCTGGCCCTCTGGCAGCCTATCTATACGTATACTTTGTAGCCAAAAGAGCGCCTTTATAAACCGATTCAAACCATTATTTCTGCTCCCACATGTGAACCAAGTAGTTGTGTCAATTTATTTTGTGTTTTTTTTTTGTTGTTGTTTTTTTTTTTTCGTTTTTTAAAAAAAATCTATTTGTGTTGTCCTGTCCTTGACAAAGATTCTTCGAATCGAAACGTCGGCTGTCCTTTGTGTTCTATTGCACTTATTATTATTTTTTTCTTATTTCATTTTATATATTTATTGATTGCTTCTGATTTTGGATAAGTCACATTTTGTTTTCAACTGTGTACGATGGATTTCCTTGTAAAGTATGTGCATTGTGTCTGTGTTTAGTATGTCTCCTCTTTTCACAGGAGCTAAATATACCTAATTGTTTCCAATTCATATTGTTTCCCACAGGAGATTGGGTTACGATTTGTTCGATTTACTATCATTATCTTTAACTTTCCGCCAAAGAATTGTTGCACCTACTTGTTGAGTCCTCCCAGCAAGTGTGATTACTTCATCTTACAGCTGATTTCTTGTGTCGGACAGAATGGCAATGTCATCGACGAAATTCACACTATCAAGCATCTCATGTCTGGTCATGTGTCTCAGCCTAGAACAGGAGTCGGCAACCTACGGCACGTCTGCCAAGCGCGACGCGCTGTACAATATTCAATGGCTCGCTGATTGTTTTGAATTACCGTATATGATCTCATAAAACATCGAACTTTTAATTAATACAATTATTTTAAAGCTATTCCCGTTTTCACATCCCTTCAAAGCGAAAGTTAGTAAACATTAAAGTACATTACGTTGATGTTATTTCTCCATGTTGTAAATTTCGTACCGGACCATGATAATCAAGTTTGACATAAAGTTGATGTTATTTCCCATGTTGTATATTTCGTAATGAACTATAATAATCAAGTTTGAAGTTGATAATGTTATTGTATTCTGTAGATTTCCTATTGGAACCAAATTATCAAGTCTGTACATAAAGTTGGCGTTATTTCTCTATGTTGTAGATTTCGTACTGGAACTTGATAATCAAGTTTAACAGAATGTTGCTGTTATATTTGTATTTTATAGATTCGGGAGTGGAACCAGATTATCAAGTCTGTACATAAAATTAATGTTATTTCTCAATGTTGTAGATTTCATACTGGAACCTGATTATCAAATCTGTGCATAAAGATGACGAAGGAACATACCAGTGCCAGATCACCGACAAGGTGCCGCTCAGGAAGCATATTCATCTGACCGTTCTGCGTGAGTACAATTGTGCATTCGCATATGTTACATCTACTTTGTTAACTCCGTCCGTGTGTTCTTATAGCCAGAGATTGTTAACATAAACACATGCGAGTAGACTCATAATCATTAATTTAAAAAAAAACCAACATAACCATCAACATAACCATCACAATTCTCATCAACATAATCATCAACATAATCATCAGTATTGCTTAAAGTCAATATATTAGATAAATATTAGCATGTGTGGTTTTATATGTCTGTTTGCCAGTCTGTCTTTTTTATTATATATATATATATATATATATATATATATATATATATATATATATATATATATATATATATATGTCTGTATATCTATCTATCTATCTATCTGTCTGTCTGTCTGTCTGTTGCACTTATGAGAAACCGGGACAAGGCACATAAAAATAGAGATATAACTATGTACCGTAATCTGAGAAACAACGTTCAATTTGTTATTCGAAAGGAAAAGAAAAACTATTTTAAGAACTTAATAATAGATAAAACTAACTCTAAAGACAGATGGAAAGCAATTAATACCTTGACAAACAAACACAAATCATCACAATCATTACCATGAAATCAGGTTACATATGATCAATTCAGTACACTATTTCTGTCCGACATAAACCAACTGAAGGCTTCAATACCAGATGCGCTTCATGACATATCTTTATTATCATCATTCTGTGAGAACAAATGCTATGGAGACATTCCCTCCAACATACCGCTAATGACGACCACTGAATTATTTATTCTTCTCAGTAACCTAAAAAACAATAACTCATCAGGACTAGATGGAATCAGTAATCGGATCCTTCGCCATGCTGCACCGGCGATCTGTGAGTCACTAACTTTTATATATAATCAATGTCTCACCAAAGCTCACTCCCCACCGGCCGTTAAAATTGCTAAAGTGTATCCTAATTTAAAAGCTGGTTCTCTAGACGATTGTCACATGAGTAATTATAGACCATTTTCCATAATATCCTCACTATCCAAACCGCTATAAAGCACATCCGCAAAACATCACTAGAGCACTTAGTTCGCCACAAAATAATGGTTGACAGCCAATCAGAATTTCGGCCAAAATACTCTTGTCATACGGACCTAACAAATATGATAGAAAACTGGCATCAAAATATTAACAACAAACTCTATGTGGAGCGGAAACAATGAAAGTAATCTTTAACATAGTGACATTAATAAAATCATTTTTATTAGACAGACAACAATTAGTATTACACAATAAATTTTTATCTCAAGCTATTACCATTAACATTGGAGTACCTCAGGGGTCTATACTTGGCCCTCTGTTATTTGCCATTTATATAAATGATCTTCCCTTATATCTGTAGTCGACCTGCGATCTATTTGCAGCCGACTGCACAGTATATACAAACGCTATTAATTGTAATATGCTAGAATTATCCTTGCAACAGGAAATAAATAGTGTAGTTAACTGGAGTCATGCAAACCGCATGCAAATTAACATTTGTGAAACAAAATCTATATTAATAGAAACTAGGCAAAGACTTCACACTTTAAACTCGCAGAGAACTCTACAGCTGCACATTGGTAGCATGCCTATATAAAGTGTAGCCGAGCACAAGGCACTGGGTGTTATCATAGATCAAAATCTAACCTTTAACTCCCATGTTCATGCTTTAGTTAAACAAATAGCCAATAACGTATACCAACTTGCCAAAATTAAAAATTTCCTTGACGAAAACACAAGAAAGATATTCTATACTTCCCATATACAAACACATATTGATTATTGCTCCAAAATCTGGGATGGATGCTCCAAATCAATAATAAAACGCCTTTAATCACTCCAGAAAAGGGCAGTACGTTTAATTAATGGTGAAAAGCTTACGTGCAATTCTAACCTACATGAACGTCTTCGGTTACTGCCACTCCACAAACGCCTACTTTTTAATAAGGCTAAACTAATTCACAAAATCCTATTTTAAAATGCTCCAAGCTACCTTTGGCCATTGTTTAAATATAACGCAAGTCATAGCGGACGACTACATATACTTCATGTCCCTAAACCTAGGATAGACTTATGTAAAACCAGATTAACATACTCTGCCGGACAGTTTTCCACAAGAAATCAAAGACACCACCAATTATTATACTTACATTCGCAACCTGTTTGAACACTACCTCAGTACAGACAACATACCCCCATAAATAAAAACAAAAATGACAATAATAATGGTAAATTATCTCAAACGACAACTAGCCAAAAAACATACGCATATGTACAGCACTTTACACTTTCCTTAGATATTTATAATGCCCATGTTAAACATTGCCTCAGTGAGTCATGTGTTGATTATATTTCATGCGTGTTAATGCTTATTGTTCTTTTGTTGTCAAAAATTTGCTTCATAAGTGATGAAAGAATGTATGAGAGGAGAATGTATGAAAGGAAATAGAGAAGAAGGGCAGAATGTCAGACGGGCACAATTCTTAACCTTTTGAAAATAAAGATAAAGAAAGATTTTCGTTCTGTCTGTCTGTCTGTTTTTCTGTCTGTCTGTCTTTCTGTGTGTCTGTCTGTGTGTCTGTCTGTCTGTTTGTGTGTCTGTATGTGTGTATGTATGTATGTCTGTATCTGTCTGTGTCAGGGTCTTAACTTTGGCTCGCTAACCTAACACATGTGAGACAGTACAAGTACAACGTGATTTGACGTAAGACTCAACGACACACCGTTCAATGGATTTATTCACACATTAAATACAGAACGATGATCACAACAATATATACGTAATACTTCAATGCACTTACATCTAACATACAGCTCACAAGTCTAACATTCAAGATGTTCAGACACTCGACTTTCAGCACAGAAACCACACAACGCCTTTCTCTCTATCTTGCGTCCGTCCAAGTCCGTGTCCCATAGCTGTCTGCCGCTAGTTCGCCACTTGCCTCCCACCTCAGGTGGCTTCACGAGGCATGCGTGCGTTTAGCGTCGTCCTGGCCTGACCGCTGGTCGCTCTTCAGCCAGCAGTCTTGCAGGCCGGTAACTACTACTCGCCTGGCGGCGTAACGAAGTTGCTGCCTCCCTGCTGGGAGCTAAGTCGCCTGGCGGGCGTAACGATGTCACTGCATCCTCGTACCCTTTCTGGACTCTGACACGCTCCCCCGGCAAATTCATGAAAGATGTCATCTTTCATGTATAATATATGTACATACTGGGTTAATATTCTAACCTTGTCAGAGTCTACCCTTCTATTGTTATATACATTGGTATCAACATACAAATAAATACACATATGCCATAGAAATATATAAGAAATGGAAGTTGCATTCAACGACATGTGGTGTTCAACCTTTAACACATGTCAGGTTTCATCCTCTCGATGGCTGATTACCTCAATTGCATTAACGACCCAGTCAGATCGGTAGTACCAGCTTCACGCATCTACCTCGCAGCATAAAAAAAAAACGTAATAATATGGTTCTTGAAACAAAAAGCATCTAGCTAGACCGAAATGCGGCTGTTTATAAGTCGCATAAAACGCTCAAACCCTGACCTTATTTGGCCAGTAGCTCTTGTGTTGGTCTGCAATGTCGGCAACCCTCTGCCATGCCCAGTAGATGGCTACCTGTTGTGTCGACAATCTGGCAACAGCATGTCTATTTATACACAACACACTACTGAATACATTTCAAATTATGGCCCTTTGTGTAATCCTGTAATAACAATTAAATGAAAGGGAAATAATTTTAACATTTATGAAATACAATAATTTACAATAATTATCCTATTTCTTAGCGTCATTGCTTGACGTTTCTTCATATTAACGAGAAATAGTCGGTAATATGAATACATTAATCAAGATATGATTCTAAGATTACACTACTTAAATATATAAACACACAATTCGTGTATTTAACCTTGTTGATTCCTAAAGATTTTAGAATCGTCATAGCTTTTTAAATTTTTATTTGTCGTCTGCTAATTTTGCTCTAAATTCCTAACTAATCCGGAAGTACACACGAACACTAAAATCAGCTGATGTTTAAGCTTGCAGAACACACTTGTTCCGGTCTGATGTAGTTACGGAAAGTACCATGTTCTCACAGTTCATGTGTTGGATGTTTCACTACAAAACCTTCTGGATTAAGATTGACTGTTCATGTGTTGGATATTTCACTACCGAACATTATGGATTTCGGTTCACTGCAATGGTGTAGCTGTCAATGTTTAGTTTACACGTTCACACACGTCTTTAAAATATCCCTGGAATGTTCCACACGCAGATGTCACTGTCAAATTGGATAGTTCGCTTACGGTAAGTTTTTGAGCGAATGTGACACTGTTCTTGTTCTTGGTATATACAATTAATAAAGTTCGCTTTCTACCACACACTACACAGTTATACACGACAATCACTACATGAATTAGTAAAATACGAACACTATATATAATGGGAGTAACCCCTATCACAATATTGTAGACATTGCACAGCTTTTTGTGAATAGAAAAAATATATTCACTGATAAATGGCTGTGTCGGTCTGAGTGTATTTGTACACACTGCACTCAGACATTGGTGCTTACTGGGTCGGTCGGACAACGGGACAAAAGATCGGCAATTGAATTGGATCTGCCTGGGATATGTCGAACCTCAAAGCTATAATCTTGAAGTTTCAAAGACCAGCGCGCTACCATATGGTTTGACGGTACACCTGAATTTATAAATCGCAACGGGCTGCTGTCAGACTCCACAATGAAATGGCGTCCTAGAAGAAATCTGGACAATTTTGTTATACCCACTACTAAAGCTAGGGCTTCCAATTGAGGGATAGACCACGCCCGTTCTCTGGGCTTTAGTTTCCTGGATACGAAGTACACTGGATGGAGGATGTTATTGTACTCTTGCAACAAGACTGCTCCAATCGCCACGGAGCTAGCATCTGTACGCAATCTGAAAGGTAAATGGAGGTTGGGCAATTTCAGGATGAGATTATTTGAACTGTTATCAGAAAAACATGCTATTACTTTATGGAATGCAATTTTTAGGCATTCATTGTGTACAATTTTATCTGGTTTATCTTTTGTTAGTAAATTAGTAAACACTTCGGTCAGTTCGGAAAAATCAGGAATGAACTGCCGGTAATAGTTTATTAGTCCCAACAAACTTCTGACTTGTTTCTTTGTAGTCGGAAGTGAGAGTTTTAGTATCTTGGACACAATGTTATCGTCTGTCATGACAAAGCCATTGGATATTTTGTACCCCAAGAAAGATATTTCCTGGTAGGCTATGTCTACTTTTGCAGGCTTGACTGTCAGTCCGTGCTGTCTAATACGTTCAAATGTCTGTTCTAACGTCTTAATGTGCTCTGTCATCGTCTCTGTGTGAACACAGATGTCGTCTATATAGCAAATTATGTTAGGAATGTCTACAAGAAGAAGTCGTGACATACGTACGAATGTGGCTGGGGCATTGACTAGCCCAAATGGAAGTTTGCACCATTCGTACAGTCCCCACGGTGTGGCAAATGCTGTCAGATGTCTGCTCTGTTCGTCTACTTCTATCTGATAATATCCTTTAGTCATATCTATCTTCGTGAAGAACCTAGCGTCTGTCAGTTCTGTCAGAAGATCGTCAGCGTTTGCCATTGGCTCCAAATCTAGAACAGTTATTTTATTTAGCTTTCGATAGTCGATACACAGTCTTATTGTATTGTCTTTTTTGCGTATTATGACCATTGGAGATGAGAAGTCTGATTGGGATCGTCTTATGATGTTGTTTTTCTCTAAGTTGATGATCTCCTGATGTAAATGTTCTTTGTAATGTAATGGAATGGTGTATGGTCTGCATCTTATGGGTGTGTTTGATGTGAGTGTGATATGATGCTGTACTAATTCTGTTTGTCCTGGGTTGTTGGAAAAGATGGTGTTGTACTGTTGTATAAGCTGTTTGCAACTGTTTGTCTCTGCTTGAGTCAACTTTGGGTTGATTTTGATCTCATTCAAGCAGTTTGTCGTGTCTAATGCAGGTGTTGGAATCTCGTCACTAGCATCGTCTTCTTCGTGATCTATTATCACTGTACAAGCTGTCGTATCGTCTTGTTCGTTGTCTCTGTTGTGGTATGGTCTTAGCATATTTATGTGAAATATTTTGTGTTTGTCTTTTATTTGGATTTCGTAGTCTACAGGTGAAATCTGTCTCGTCACTTTAAAAGGTCCCTGCCAAGAATCAATCAATAAGTGTCTGTCACTAGGTAGTAGAAGAAGAACGTCCTGTCCAGGTGTCAGCGTTATTGTCCTGTTACCTTTGTCAGCATACTGTCTATAAGTAGCACCAGATAGTTTTAGTGCATTCTTTGCAATAACACAAGATTTGATGATTCTTTCACGCAATGATGTAACATATACGTATGATGATATGGGTTTAAGTACTGGAGTAGAGTCAGTTAACATTTGGTGATAAATGGTCAATGGGCCACGTGGTTTGGCACCATAGATAAGTTCAAAAGGAGAGAAACCGGTACTAGAATGTGGTACCTCGCGATAAGCAAAAAGAATAGCTGGTAGATATAAATCCCAGTTATCGGGGTGCTCTTGCGTTACTTATGCAAGCATGTGCTTTAGATCCCCGTTAAATTTTTCTATTACTCCACTACTGTGAAAATGGTACGGGGAATTGAAACATTGCTTCACTCCCAACATTTTGGTGAAAGCTTGGGTAGATGCGGCAATAAACTGAGTGCCCCTATCAGATTGGATAGTATCTGGAAAACCTATCCGAGAAAAAATATGGAAGAACACTTCCATTATATCATTGGCAGTAATGTTCTTTAGCGGAATAGCTTCTGGCCAGCGACTACATTGATCAATGACAGTTAGAATATATTTATTCCCTCTAGTTGTTGTATGATTAAGAGGGCCCACTATGTCGACAGATAATTTTTCAAAAGGTCGACTGGCTAAGTCAGTAACTTGCAACTTTGCCTGTGGGTGTTTACCTTTTTTTTAATCAGTTTCTGGCAGGTGTCACAACTTCTGCAATATTCATTAATGTCATTGCAAAATTTGGGCCAATGAAACTGTGTCAGTAACCTTGATCTGGTCTTAACGTATGCCATATGCCCTGCAAGAGGTATATCGTGGGCAAGATGTAAGGCTTGCTTGCGATAATTAGTTGGCAAAACAGTTTGCTCTGTTGTATGGTCACCTCTGGTATAATACCTGGTGAGTATATCATTTTTCACAGCAAAATGCCATTTTGCATTCTTGGTTACCTTTGGCTTTTGGCCGATCAGGTTAAAGTATTTTGACAATGAAGGATCAGCTTTTTGAGCCGTTACAAACGTTTCCTTCATAGTGTTAGTAGGTAGTGATACTGGGCTAAGCATTTGTATAGCCTCAGTTTGATTAATTTCATCTTGCACTCTAGCAGTAGATCTAGTTACTGCGTTCACACATTCAATGATATCAGATGGTGATGGAACAATGTTATCAATGATGTCATGAGATGTTAGTGCTACATTAGCTACCATACAATCAATAGGTGGTGTGACATTATCAATGATGACATTTGATGGTGATGTTATAGTATCATCAATACACATAGATGTTATGTCATGAGGTTTATCATTCACCTCTGGTAAATTTCCAATAATTACATCACACACTGGGTTTGTTAATGCCGCGCACTTTACTTTCCCAGTGAGGAAAGGTGTTTCAATATATGCCCATGCTAATGGGTATTTCTCAATATTGCCTGAGAATGTTCTGCATGTTACGTGCCTGCCTGTATAGTCTGTAGGCATTATGAACCTTCTCTTCAGACCAATAAGTGAACTGCCCGTGTCACGAAGGACTGTAGCAGACTTGCCATTCACATATCCGTGATGGACGATTATCTTGCCTTTTGAATCTACTACCAAATTAGCTTCTTCATTGGCAATAGGGATGGCGTGACCGCATGTTAAAATACCATCTTCATAGAAGGTGTTACAAACAGAGCATTTATTTGCGCTAAACATGTCAAAAGCCTGTGCTGAGCTCACAGGATGTTTCTCTGGCTGTTCTTCATCTGACGACGAACTATCAAACAAGGCGGCATTTGCTTTGTTGGTCATTTGCCTGCCTTTACAATCTTTCCGATGGTGTCCGTACGCCTTACAGAGGAAACATTTACGCAAACTTCTGAAGGATTTACGCTCCTTATCTTGTCTGTTTACCATGTTTAGTAGGTAAGTATGGTATCCTGGGTGCTTATCGCACATTTCATTCTGATGATGTGAAAATTTACAATAAGTACAGTGATTAAATTTTTCAGAGGTAGGCCTATGAGGTTTCTGCCTACTGTAGGATTTGTCATAGTTAGCCGCTGCTACAAAATTAATGTCAGTAGCTTCAGTGGCAAAACAATGTTTGTTGGCTGTGTAATACGCCGAACCACGTCTCTCAATCTCATCTACACTAGTGCATTCATTCTCTTGCAAAAATTTTGAAAATGCTGATGGAATGGATGAAATGATCTTATCTCTAATGATCAGATCTTCTAGTCTCTGATAATTTTTGTCAATTGTAGCTGCTGAAGTCCACTTGGTGAATATATCTCGGACTAAGCAGAGGTAATCAGAGAACGTTTGAGTCGGTTTTGGGCTCAATTTACTGAATTGTTCTCTGTAACCTGCCTCATCTAACATAAAATGTGCCATAATCTTAGATTTCAGATAATGGTAATCTTTTCTGAGGTCTTTGGGGATGGTTTCAATGACTTTAAGACGTTCCCCTGATAAACTCCTCATATAAACAATATTCCATTCAGACAGTGGAACTTGGTAATGTTCCATTAACGTTTCAAAATTTTGGGTAAAGGCTGCGATGCAGTCACCCGAGGTATAATTACGTACAATACCTTGATATTTCTTGTACTGGTTTTCTTTCTCCAGTCTCTCAGATTTCTTAGACTCTTTGTTAATGGCAGTCTCAGTGTCAAGTTGTTTCATCTTCAACTGTAACTCCAGTTCTTCTCTCTTACTCTGAGCTGCAATTTCTGCCTTATTCAGTTCTGTTTCTTTTTCGATCTCGGCCTTTTTCAGTGTACTATCTAATTCAACTTGCTTTAAGGCTGTTTCTGCTTCTATTTGCTTGGCTGCCCTTTCAGCTGCCCATTCTTCGCGTTCATTAGCTTTCTCCTGTACTAGTAGGTATTCAGAGTATTTCTTCTCACTCCATTTTGTTAATTCATCACCTGTCAACTGTAATTTTATCCCCATATCGATGAAATCAAATAATGAAGACATGATGGAAAATGTCAATGAAATACCAGCCACACAAAATATGTTATAAGTGGTTAGTAATGAACAATTTACAATTGATTTCTATTGACAATACGTGCCTAAAATTGCATCCTTAAAGTAAGTAAAAAGAAAAATATACTCAAGTGCCCTGGATGCGGTGACGAAAGGTTGGAAATCGGGCTAGGAACTGTAGGGTCGCTACTTCGAAACACAAATGACCTCTACGGCACGGTTTCGGATGGTACGGAAAAACCTGCTTTGTTTTTGGAGGAAAATAAGTTAGCGTCTATTTGTTGGTGTGTGCCTGCTTGTCACTAAGTATTGGTTAGGTTTGTATGGCGTTGAGTGTAGTTGTAGGTAGTAAGTTTGTCCGTCAACAATTTTTTTTTTCAAAACAAGTTACTTTCTTTCCAAAACTTTTTGCGTTCCACAAACTCAATGCACAAAGACACTCTACATGTATCTCAACACTCTACAACAATGATGACACATCACTTACATCAAGATGACATTCAGTAAGGACATAGACATCAAGTTTACAAGATGGCGACAAGGTCAAAATGGCGACAAGATCACAATGTCGACAAGGTCAAAACGGTGACAAGTTTCACAAATCACAAATGTTTTACACGATTACAAGATCAAACAATATGTATGCACTGTACGTTTACAACTAGTCTTACACATGTTTAAATAATGTAGTAATAAATCAAAATGAGCCTTCCACGATCACATTTACATGTACTATACAGTTTGACAAAAATTCTAAGTTCACAAACTCTAGTTTTAAATCGTTAATCACATAAACACGTTCATTTCAAAGCCGGACGAATGCCACCACGTTCACACATGTCAGGGTCTTAACTTTGGCTCGCTAACCTAACACATGTGAGACAGTACAAGTACAACGTGATTTGACGTAAGACTCAACGACACACCGTTCAATGGATTTATTCACACATTAAATACAGAACGATGATCACAACAATATATACGTAATACTTCAATGCACTTACATCTACCATACAGCTCACAAGTCTAACATTCAAGATGTTCAGACACTCGACTTTCAGCACAGAAACCACACAACGCCTTTCTCTCTATCTTGCGTCCGTCCAAGTCCGTGTCCCAGAGCTGTCTGCCGCTAGTTCGCCACTTGCCTCCCACCTCAGGTGGCTTCACGAGGCATGCGTGCGTTTAGCGTCGTCCTGGCCTGACCGCTGGTCGCTCGTCAGCCAGCAGTCTTGCAGGCCGGTAACTACTACTCGCCTGGCGGCGTAACGAAGTTGCTGCCTCCCTGCTGGGAGCTAAGTCGCCTGGCGGGCGTAACGATGTCACTGCATCCTCGTACCCTTTCTGGACTCTGACAGTCTGCCTGCCTGCGTGTCTGTCTGTCTATACGTACTACTTCCCTATATATATCTATTTATATAACCATCTGTATAATAACATGTCTTTATATCTAGCAGTCTGTCAGTATATCAGTCTACCAATCTCTCTATAATCTATTTGTCTATACATCTATCTATCGGTTCGTCCATCTGTCTATCTGTACTCCATCTAAGTGTATGGAACAGTGTCCTGAGATATACGAATCCCTTAGAACATGACAACTTAGAGGAAACTGAACGAACGGTTGCGTGCACACGCCACGCTAAATGCCTGCCAGAACTGACCTCGTCGTGAGGGGACAGGAGTCAGTTATGGTCTATGTACAGACAATCCATGTATCATTTCTTGCTCGTCCATAGGCCAACCCTAGTCAGCGTCAATATCGGTAATCAGGGAAATACCGAGCCCCTTTTTCAGCTAACTAAGGCCAGAGGTGTATGTGTGATGATTCTGTCAGTTTGAGTGTGTGAGTGGGTGCCTCTATTGATTCTTGTCATATTCGTCTTTCGGGTGGGTGTTGTGATCCTCTACTGTATTTCGTGTTCTGTAAGTGCAGTTCCATGCATGTGCATTTTATGACCTAGTGGACTCCCTTAACGTTTTTCAATTCATTCATTTTGTAATATCTATCTATCTATCTATCTATCTATCTATCTATCTATCTATCTATCTATCTATCTATCTATCTATCTATCTATCTATCTATCTATCTGTCTGTCTGTCTGTCTGTCTGTCTGTCTGTCTGTCTGTCTGTCTGTCTGCCTGTCTGTCTGTCTGTCTGTCTGATGTGGTACAGTGTTTATAGACTTTAGAAAGCATTCGATATGATAGATCGTACTATTCTAATTAAAAAACTAGAAACAATGAAAGTAAGCTTTACTATAGTGACATTAATAACATCATTTTTTAGACAGAAAACAAGTAGTATCAGACAATAAATCTCTGTCTCAAGCCATTACCATTAATATTGGAGTACCTCAGGGGTCTATACTTGGCCCTCTGTTATTTGCCATTTATATAAATGATCTTCCTTTATATCTGTCTGTCAGGGTCTTAAACTTGGCTCGCTAACCTAACACATGTGAGACAGTACAAGTACAACGTGATTTGACTTGAGACTCAACGACACAACGTTCAATGGATTTATTTACAGATCATATACAATACGATGATCACTACAAAATATACTTGATACTTCAAGACACTTACATACACAATACAGCACAGCTCACAGTCTATCTCTCAAGATGTCCAGACACTCGACTTTCAGGCACAGAAACCACACAACGCCTTTCTCTCATCATGCGTCCAGTCGAGTCAACGTCCCAGAGCTGTCTGCCTATAGCTCGCAACTTGCCTCCCACCTGAAGTGGCTTCACGAGGCATGCGTGCGTCTTGCGTCGTCCTTGCCTGACCGCTGGTCGTCTTGTCAGCCAGCAACCTTGCAGGCAGGTAACTGCTACTCGCCTGGCGGCGTAACGAAGTTACGGCATCCCTGCTGGGTACTATGTCGCCTGGCGGGCGTAACGATGTCACTGCATCACTGCACTACTCTAGACTCTGACATGCTCCCCCGGCAACTTCATGAAAGATGTCATCTTTCATGTATAATATATTTACATACTGGGTTAATATTTTAACCTTGTCAGAGTCAACCCTTCTGTTGTTAAATGCATTGGTATCATAATACATAGAAATACACATCTGCCATAGAAACATATAAGAAATGGAAGTTGTATTCAACGACATGTGGTGTTCAACCTTTAACACTGTCAGGTTTCATCCTCTCGATGGCTGATTACCTCAATTGCATTATTGACCCAGTCAGATCGGTAGTACCAGCTCCAAGCATCTACCTCGCAGCCTCCAAACAAAAATGCAATAATATGGTTCTTGAAACAAAAACCATCTGGCTAGACCGAAAAACGGCTTTATAAAAGTCGTATTAAACGCTCAAACCCTGACCTCATTTGGCCATGAGCTCTTATGTTGGTCTGCAATGTCGGTAACCCTCTACCATGCCCAGTAGATGGCTTCCTGGTGTGTTAACAATCTGGCAACAACATGGCTATTTTTATACAACACATTACCGTATACATTTCAAATTTATGGCCCTTTGTGTAATGATGTAATAACAAATAAATGAAAGGGGAATAACTTGGAAATTTATGACATATAATATTTTACAATAATTATTCTATTTCTTAGCGTCATCGCTTGACGTTTCTTCATACTAACGAGAAAAAGTCGGTAGTATGAATACATTAATCAAGATATGATTCTAAGATTACACTACATAAATATATAAACACACAATTCGTGTATTCAACTTTGTTGATTCCTAAAGATTTTAGAATCGTCATAGCTTTTTAAACTTTTATTTGTCGTCTGCTAATTTTGCTCTAAATTTCTAACTAATCCGGAAGTACACACGAACACTAAACAGCTGATGTTGAAACTTGTAGAACACACTTGTTCCGGTCTGATGTAGTTACGGAGTGTACAATGTTCTAATCGTTCATGTGTTGGATGTTTCACTGTAAAACCTTCTGGATTTCGATTGACTGCAGTGGTGTAGCTGTCAATGTTTAGGTCACACTTTCACACACGGATTTAAAATATCACTGGAAAGTTCCACACGCAGATACCACTGTCAAATTGGATAGTTCGCTTACGGTAAGTTTTGAGCGAATGTGGCACTGTTGTTGTTTCGTAATATATGCAATTAATAAAGTTCGCTTTCTACCACACACTACACAATTATACACGACAATCACTACATTAATTAGTAAAATAAGAACACTATATATATTGGGAGTAATCCCTATCACATCACATAGTAGACTTTACACAGCTTTTTGTGAATGGAAAAAAAATATTCACTGATGGATGGCTGTGTTAATCTGAGTGTATTTTACACACTGCACTCAGGCATTGGTGCTTACTGGGTCGGTCGGACAACGGGACAAAAGATCGGCAATCGTGTTGGTTCTGCCTGGGATATGTCGAACCTCGAAGCTGTAATCTTGGAGTTTAAGAGACCAGCGCGCTACCATCTGGTTTGAAGGTACACCTGAATTTATAAATCGCAACGGGCTGCTGTCAGACTCCACAATGAAATGGCGTCCTAGAAGGAATCTGGACAATTTAGTTATACCCACCACTAAAGCTAGGGCTTCCAACTGAGGTATTGACCAAGCCCGTTCTCTGGGTTTCAGTTTCCTGGAGACGAAGTACACAGGGTGAAGGATGTTATTATGCTCCTGCAACAAGACTGCTCCAATCGTCAAGAAGCTTGCGTCTGTACGCAATCTGAAAGGTAAATGGAGATTGGGCAATTTCAGGATGGGATTGTGTAAGCTATTATCAGAAAAACAAGATAATACTTTACGGAATGCAAATTTTAGGCATTCATTGCTTACAGTTTTCTCCGGTTTATCTTTTGTTAGTAAGTTAGTAAATACTTCGGTCAGTTCGGAAAAATCAGGAATGAACTGCCGGTAATAATTTATAAGTCCCAACAAACTTCTGACTTGCTTTTTCGTAGTCGGAAGTGAGAGTTTTAGTATCTTGGACACAATGTTATCGTCTGTCGTGACAAAGCCATTGGATATTTTGTACCCCAAGAAGGATATTTCCTGGTAGGCTATGTCTACTTTTGCAGGCTTTACCGTCAGTCCGAGCTGTCTAATGCGTTCAAATGTCTGTTCTAATGTCTTTATGATGTTGTTTTTCTCTAAGTTGATGATCTCCTGATGTAAGTGTTCTTTGTAATGTAATGGAATGGTGTATGGTCTGCATCTTATGGGTGTGTTTGACGTGAGTGTGATGTGATTCTGTACTAATTCTGTTTGTCCTGGGTTGTTAGAGAAGATGGTGTTGTACTGTTGTATTAGCTGTTTGCAACTGTCTGTTTCTGCTTGAGTTAACTTTGGGTTGATTTTAATCTCCTTCAAGCAGTTTGTCGTGTCTAATGCAGGCGTTGGAATTTCGTCACTAGCCTCGTCATCTTCATGATCTATTATCACTGTACAAGCTGTTGTATCGTCTTGTTCGTTGTCTCTGTTGTAGTATGGTCTTAGCATATTTATGTGGAATATTTTGTGTTTATCTTTTATTTGGATCTCGTAGTCTACAGGTGAAATCTGTCTCGTCACTTTAAAAGGTCCCTGCCAAGAATCAGTCAATAAGTGCCTGTCACTAGGCAGTAGAAGAAGAACGTCCTGTCCAGGTGTTAACGTTATTGTCCTGTTACCTTTGTCAGCATACTGTCTATAAGTAGCACCAGATAATTTTAGTGCATTCTTTGCAATTATACAAGATTTGATGATTCTTTCACGCAATGATGTAACGTATACGTATGATGATATGGGTGTAAGTACTGGAGTGGAGTCAGTTAACATTTGATGATAAATAGTTAATGGGCCACGTGGTTTGGCACCATAGATAAGTTCAAAAGGAGAGAAACCGGTACTAGAATGTGGTACCTCGCGATAAGCAAAAAGAATAGCTGGTAGATATACATCCCAGTTATTGGGGTGCTCTTGCGTGACTTTTGCAAGCATGTGCTTTAAATCGCCGTTAAATTTTCTATAATTCCACTAGAGTGAGGATGGTACGGGGAATTGAAACATTGCTTCACTCCCAACATTTTGGTGAAAGCTTGGGTAGATGCGGCGATAAACTGAGTGCCCCTATCTGATTGGATAGTGTCTGGAAATCCTATCCGAGAAAAAATATGGAAGAAAACTTCCATAATATCATTGGCAGTTATGTTCTTTAGCGGAATCGCTTCCGGCCAGCGGCTACATTGATCAATGACAGTTAGAATATATCTATTCCCTCTAGTTGTTGTATGATTGAGAGGGCCCACTATGTCGACAGATAATTTTTCAAAAGGTCGACTGGCTAAGTCAGTGACTTGTAACTTTGCCTGTGGGTGTTTACCTTTTTTTACCAGTTTTTGGCAGATGTCACAACTTCTGCAATATTGTTTAATGTCATTGCAAAATTTGGGCCAATGAAACTGTGTTAATAATCTTGATCTGGTCTTAGCGTATGCCATATGCCCTGCAAGAGGTATATCATGGGCAAGATGTAAGGCTTGCTTACGATAATTAGTTGGCAAAACAGTTTGCTCTGTTGTGTTATCACCTTTGGTATAATATCTAGTGAGGATATCATTTTTCACAGCAAAATGCCATTTTGCATTCTTGGTTACCTTTGGCTTTTGGCCGATCAGATTAAAATATTTTGATAATGAAGGGTCAGCCTTTTGAGCTGTTATAAAAGTCTCCTTCATGGTGTTAGTAGGTAGTGATACTGGGCTAAGCATTTGTATAGCCTCAGTTTGATTACTTTCATCTTGCACTCTAGCAGTAGATCTGGTTACTGCGTTCACACATTCAATGATATCAGATGGTGATGAAACAATGTTATCAATGATGTCATGACGGACGAGCCCCCACGTCCACACATCCTGCGATCTATTTGCAGACGACTGCACAGTATATACAAACGCTATTAATCGTAATTTACTAGAATTATCCTTGCAACAGGAAATAAATATTGTAGTTAACTTTAGTCATGCAAACCGCATGCAAATTAACATTTCTAAAACAAAATCTATGTTAATAGGAATCTGGCAAAGACTTCACACTCTAAACTCGCAGAGAACTCTTCAGCTGCACATTGGTAGCACGCCTATAGAGAGTGTAATCGAGCACAAGGCACCGGGTCTTGTCAGAGATCAAAATCTATCCTTTAATTCCCATGTTCATGCTCTAGTTAAACAAATAGCTAAAAACGTATACCAACCAGCCAAAATTAAAATTTTCCTCGACGAAAGCACAAGAAAGATATTCTATGCTTCCCATATACAAACACTTATTGATTGTTTTTCCACAATCTGGGATGGATGCTCCAAATCAATAACAAAATGCCTTTATTCACTCCAGAAAAGGGCATTGCGTCTAATCAATGGTGATAAGCTTACAGACAATTCTAACCTACACGAACGTCTTCAGTTACTGCCTCTCCACAAACGCCTACTTTTTAATAAGGCTAACCTAATTCACAAAGTCTTATTTCAAAATACCCCAAGCTACCTTTGGCCATTGTTTAAATATAACGCAAGACATATCGAACGACTAAATATACTTCATGTCCCTAAACCTATGATAGGCTTATATAAAACAAGCTTAGCATACTCTGCCACTCAGTTGTGCAACAATCTTCCACAAGAAATCAAAGACACCACCAATCATTATACATATAGTCGCCACCTGTTTGAACACTACCTCAGGACAGACCTAATACCCCCATTTTAAAAAATCAAAGACAATAATAATGGTAAATTATCTCGAACGACAACTAGCCAAACATCATTCCCATATTTATGGCACGTTACACCTTCTTTGGGTATTTATAATGCCCATGTTAAACATTGCCTCAGTGAGTTGTGTATTATTGATTATTTTTCATGCGTTTTAATGTTTATTGTTCTTTTGTTGTCAAATATTTGCTTCATAAGAGATGTTGAATGGATGTTTCAGAGGAAATAGAGAAGAAGGGCAGAATGTCAGACGGGCATGCGTGCCTAATTCTAAACCCTTTGAAAATAAATATTTTCATTCGTTCGTTCGTTCGTTCTATCTAACATTCTATCTATCTATCTATCTATCTATCTATCTATCTATCTATCTATCTATCTATCTATCTATCTATCTATCTATCTATCTATCTATCTATCTATCTATCTATCTATGTGTCTGTCTGCCTGCCAGCCTGCCTGTCTGTCTGTCTGTCTGTCTGTCCGTGCGGTCGTCCTCGCCCAATTTTAACATACGGCTACGAATCCTGGACAGTTAGTAAACAGGCGAAAAAATGCCTGCAAGCCTTGGTGAAGCGGTTTTATAGAAGAATGCTGAAAATTAATTGGACAGCCAAAATGAGCACTCTGGACATTTTGAAGGAAGCTGAGTCGCAAAGACGACTTATCACAAACATTAGAAAGATGATGTCGTTTTGGCCACATTATTAGAAGACAAAGACTGGAAAATGTGACAACTGGAGATATTTTCGAAAAGAGAGATAGATGAAGACAGTGTGAGACTATTCTTAACAGTCTTCTGTCATGGCACGGAAGGGAGTCAACACACGAATTGATCTATGCCTTCGGAGAACGCAATTTGTGGAAAGGCATGATCGCCCATCCCGACCGGCAAGTCACTGGATGATGGTGATGATGATGAGACCAAGAAGAAGGAAAATAATGGTATTCTTGGATGTGAGCATGGCCGAATGGATAAGAACGCTAGCTGATATCGAGGTAGCCGGTTCTATCCCAACACTGGTCTGTTGGACAAACATGTTGACTTCTCGTCCTTGACTTGGGAACGTAAATTACAAGTTCTTCTGAAGTCGGAGAGGGTTCGTCTGATGGCGAGTGACACTGTTAATAGGGAAAGTTAATCCACACGCAAACATCAGTCCAGTGTGAACTACGCTCGAATTCAAAGCGAAGGAACAAAAATAAATGACATTCTTCCAGATGTGAACTGTGAAGAAAGCTGGCTCTTTTACTTTAGCTGGGCTCTGATATCATGTGGCCATATTGCACGTCATTGTGGTTGGGGGGAACGGTTTGAAGAAATGAGAAGGCCGGCACAATGATCAGGAGGAAGGGGTGGTGGTGGTAGTACTATTAGTGGTGGTGGTGGTGGTGGTGGTGGTGGTGGTGGTGGTGGTGGTGGTGGTGGTGGTGTTAGTAGTAGTAGTAGTAGTAGTAGTAGTAGTAGTAGTAGTAATAGTAGTAGTAGTAGTAGTAGTAGTAGTAGTAGTAGTAGTAGTAGTAGTAGTAGTAGTAGTGACGGTGGCGGTTGTGGTGGTAAGAAAGTTGTTTCAGATTGTAATAAACCCTTGACATGTAAACATTTAACCTGCATTAACTCTTTTTCTCCACAGCCCGGCCGGCTGCAAAACCAGGTACGTAAACATGTCTGCCCTGTATCTCTTCTTCTTGTCGGTGGTCCTGATGATAATGTCTGTCCATAGTTTACCGTCTCGTGTGCTGCCAATCTTCTTATAGTCCATGCCGTGTGGCGTTGGTGACCATGTCTGTCCACAGCTTACCGTCTCGTGTACTATCAAGCTCCTTCTTGTCCAAGCGGTGTGGCGTTGGTGACCATGTCTGTCCACAGCTTTCCGTCTCGTGTTCCTACCAATGGTTTCTGATACTGCTCTCACTATGTCAAATTCTCCCGCTTCTTCCCTCTGTATTAGTTGCTGTTGCAGATGAAGACGGAACACGTATGGGAATGTCCCGAGTGCATTGATGTCGATTTCTTGACTCAACTGAGCTTGTTATATGTGGCTCGGAGACGACGTGTGCGCGTCGAGTGGTATATGTAGCACTTTGATCATGTATGCCAACATTCACTGGTAGTCACGGTGGCGTAGTAGCTAGACACTCGCCTGCCTCCCCTGTGGTCATGGGTTCGACTCGCAATGGGACATATTCGAACCTGAGCCCCAAGATCGACGCAACCTAAAATGCCTGCCAGAAAACGCCTTGGGGGTTTACCAGTGGTCCACGTGATACAGACCACATGACCCACCCAGTGTCGACTGGGATTTATAATATGCGACTAGCACCATATACCCAATGCCCTTGTTTTGGCATATCCTTGTTACAGGACATTGCAGTCAACACCCGCATTTTTCAGCTGCTGTTGATGTCTTGGCAAGATTTACGTTCATTAGTTTTAATGCCCATTAGGGCAGGTAAATCGGCCCATTACTTATAACATTCGCAAAAGTCTGGCACGGAGACCATTGTGGTCTATGTGGTAAGGAGTAAAAAGTAAAGGACTATTTGTACAGGCCTTCGTGCGTCCTAGGTATATGTTTCCGATTCTTTTTCAGCCTTGGTTATAATTGTGGTGGTTCATAGTGCGGTTTAAATTGTCCTGGTCCTTTGCGCTGTAACAAGATTGGTGGTGATGTCTGCAAAGATGTAACGAAACATTACTTATGAAACTATCTATCTATTTCAAATTTAAGCAAGTTCTGACTTCCCCCTGGAATCTGGACCTCTATTTCATTATTTATAATTTAATCACCTCTAGAAAGTAACAAGACACAAAGAAGAGCGTTCAAATCAAAATAACTATTTAATTTAGGATCTAGCCCAAACTAGAACCAAGTATATAAACATATAATATATAAATTATTGGAAGGAAGGCGAGTAGTCCTGGATGAGGATAAGGGTTATCCCTGTGGAGGTTTTCATCACTGACTAAATGATACAATACTGACGATTAGTTGCATATCATTTACAGGACGTCGCAGTCAATCCTTAGCATTTTAATGTAATTTGTTGGCAAGTTTACGTTCAGTAGTTTGCCATTGCTTTCTGAACGACCAGTACTCATTGTATGAAAACCAGTGCAAGGCGATCTACTTCCAAATAACCAGCAGATGTGTTTCGAACGCGGCATGCGAATTGCGTTCATAACCACAGTTCACCACAGTGCCGGCGTATTGATTTGAAACAGGGAAAATGATCTTCAGCATTTAGGAGATGATGTTGTCGTACACAATGGGCAACTAGAGTTAGAATTACATTGTTACAGCACACAGATTAAAGTAATCTCCCAGAAGAAAGCCATGCCCTAATGTAACATGCAAATAATTGGAACAGTTCTGCAGCAGGTGAATCAGAAAAATATCTAAAAACAGTTGTAATATAAGATGGAAGATGCATTGTAGAGATTAGAGCAATAATCGCCTTAGAAAGGTTAGCCATATACGAGATGGCAACATATTCGTCAATAAAAATGATGGCTATTGACAATATTAATCACGAGAAAAAAAGTATTATATAGAATCTTTACTCTTGTATGCATATGAAACATGCTAAATATACGAACAAGCCCAGAAATATCACATTTGTTTCACTCGCTCGCTCGCTCACTTGCTTTGAGCTCAAACGTAGTCCATACACACTACTTCTAGTAGCACTAGACTGAATTTTGCTTGTGGATTAGCTTCCCCCTTTTACTAGTCTCCCTCGCCACCAAGCGAACCCACTCCGACTTCAGAGGTATTTGTAATTTACGTCCCCAAGCCAAGGACGAGAGGTCAACATTTTAGTCCAACTGTCCGGTGTAGGGGTTGAACCTTTTACCTCGACGTTAGCACATCAGAAGTTTAAGAACGCGCGTTCTTATCCATTCGGCCTAGCCGACCTCCAAATATAAGATGACAGTGGAAATATGGTTTTTGTGGAAATGCAAAGAATAGCATGAACTGACAGACAAATGATACCACACTTCAAGAAACAGATGAACACCGTAAACTGATTCGATAAACTCAACGTCGACAGTCAGTATTCTGGGCACACTAGAGGAAAAATCAACTTAAAAAATAGTAACAACTGGTAAAATTGTTGGCACAAGAACAAGGGGAGGACAAAGAGACAAATGTCTGGTGGGCTTAGCCACATGACATAACCGGAACAAGAACAGACTTTATCCAAGACCCTGGGGAGGGTGTGAGATGACGCACGCTTATCAATATGGCACATGATGATGATGATGCTAAAGAAAAGCATGTGCTAGTTCCTGGTGCTACCCCAACTTCTGCGAATCAGAGATCCCAAAAACTGTGCAGACAACACATCAGATATCACCTGGTGGAGATCATGCCATTTCTTGTCTTTCATGTCCCCTTGACCCAGCCTTCCTGGGATGCCTGTGTTATTGGTTTGAATTGGGCACATTAGGAGGAGAAATCAACTTGAAAACATGGTCATAACTGGCATGATTGATGGGGAAAGAGCCAAGGGAAGACTAAGAGATAAATGTCTGGATGGCTTGACCAAATGGCATAATCGGGACCAGATGTATTGTAGAGATTAGAGCAATAATCACCATAGAAAAGGTAGCCATATACGAGATGGAACACGTGCTGGTGACATGGGGATTTGAACTCATGAACACCGGGCCGGCAATGGTGCTAGCCATTATGTCATGGGCTTGTGAACACTAGTGAGGATACTATTTGGATACTTGCCGACACTATCCATGGACTTGTGGACACTTGTTGACACTATTCGTAGACTTGTGGACACTTGTTGACACTATTCGTGGACTTGTGAACACTTGCGAACACTATTTGTGGACTTGTGGACACAATTCGTGGACGTGTGAACACTTTCCGACACTATTTGTGGACATGTGGACACTTGCGGACACTATTTGTGGACTTGTGGACACTTGCGGACACTATTTGTGGACTTGTGGACACTATTTGTGGACTTGTGAACACTTTCCGATACTATTTGTGGACTTGTGGACACTTTCCGACACTATTTGTGGACTTGTGGACACTATTTGTGGACTTGTGGACACTATTTGTGGACTTGTGAACACTTGCGGACACTATTTGTGGACTTGTGGACACTATTTGTGGACTTGTGGACACTATTTGTGGACTTGTGAACACTTGCGGACACTATTTGTGGACTTGTGGACACTTTCCGACACTATTCGTGGACTTGTGGACACTTGCGGACTTGCGGACATTATTTGTGGACTTGTGGACACTATTTGTGGACTTGAGAACTCTATTTGTGGACTTGTGGACACTTGCGGACACTATTTGTGGACTTGTGGACAGTATTTGTGGACTTGTGAACACTTTCCGACACTATTTGTGGACTTGTGGACACTTTCCGACACTATTTGTGGACTTGTGGACACTATTTGTGGACTTGTGGACACTTTCCGACACTATTTGTGGACTTGTGGACACTATTTGTGGACTTGTGGACACTTTCCGACACTATTTGTGGACTTGTGGACACTTGCGAACACTATTTGTAGACTTGTGAACACTTTCCGACACTATTTGTGGACTTGTGGACACTTGCGGACACAATTCGTGGACGTGTGAACACTTTCGGACACTATTTGTGGACTTGTGGACTATACTCGTGGACTTGTGAACATTTTCCGACACTATTCGTGAACTTGTGAACACTTGAGGACACTATTTGTGAACTTGTCTACACTTGCGGCGACTATTCGTGGACTTGTCTACACTTGCGGCGAATATTCGTGGACTTGTGGATACTATTTTCCTGACACTCTATATAGGACTCTTTTTTTTTTTTTAGGTCATTCTTTTCAATGCATTTTTTTTTTTCATAGCAACCTTCTCGGGGCATTATTTTGAGGACAATCCTTTACGAGCAATCTTTCACGACATTCTGTGCAGGACAATCTTACAGGATATTTCTTTTGTCGTGGTATTCTTTTCATGATTTTCTTGTTATGGCATTTTTAAGGACATTATTTTAAGGAAGTTATTATGATTTGGATCATCTTTGCGGGTCGTTACTTTAACGCTATTCTTTTCGTGGCTTTATTTTTATGACATCTTTTTTTCACGACAGTCTATCAAGTGGTACCTGTTAAGAGTATCGACAACCCCTTCCCATCCCCACCCCTCATCCCAGTTCCGGTCATCACCCTTAATCTTTATCTCTGTAAAGCTAATAGAATCCCTAGCATGTTTTATCACTTTTTCAAACCTACGGTATCCCGTGTGCGTGTTTTCATTGTTATATAAAAACTCCTCGTCAGATGCAAATCTTTAAGAGTAGACCATACCCGACACAGTCCTGTCAAATTTGCAAAATTATTTCGAAATCAGCATGGCCAAATGAATAAGAGCTCTTAAACTTCCGGTGTGCTGATGCCGAGATATCAGGTTCAAACCCCTACACCGGTCAGTTGGATTAAAATGTTGATTTCTCGTCCTTAACTTGGGGACGTAAATTACAAATACTTCAGAAGTCGGAGTGGCTTTGCCTGATGACGAGGAACACTGGTAAAATATAAAGCTAATCCACACGCAAAACTCAATCCAATGGACTAGAAGTAGTAGCACATGTATGGACTACGCTTGGGTCCAAAGCGAGCGAGGGAACGGAAAAACAGTATACATTATATTCATGAGACTACTCTCACTGGCTTATAGAACCCTCGCCGTTCCTTCGTGATACAATTATACATTATATTCATGAGACTACTCTCACTGGCTTATAGAACCCTCGGCGTTCCTTCGTGATACAATTATACATTAAATTCATGAGACTACTCTCACTGGCTTATAGAACCCTCGCCGTTCCTTCGTGATACAATTATACATTATATTCATGAGACTACTCTCACTGGCTTATAGAACCCTCGGCGTTCCTTCGTGATACAATTATACATTAAATTCATGAGACTACTCTCACTGGCTTATAGAACCCTCGCCGTTCCTTCGTGATACAATTATACATTATATTCATGAGACTACTCTCACTGGCTTATAGAACCCTCGGCGTTCCTTCGTGATACAATTATACATTAAATTCAACTTACTACTCTCACTGGCTTATAGATCCCTCGGCGTTCCTTCGTTCCTTGTGTCATTCCCCATATATTGACTGAAAGCACAGGACTAGATTTCTGGACGCAAGGATTAAACATTGGTTCAACTGTTTCCACAGCCGTCGTGCTTATGGGGAATGCGTTCGTGGACAGAAACGAGCCCATCAGACTGCGGTGTAACGCAACTGGGCCCAAGATGCCAGAAGACATTGACTGGTTCAAGGATGGCACCAAGCTGGACACCAGGGCCACGAAGAATCCGAATATCATCATCACGAAGTATATGTCTTTAGAGGTTAGTGTCGCAGCTGTACCGTTGTTTTTATTATTGTACAAGTTAATGCTGGGGTCGTGGTACAGGGTGTTGTAGGCATGGTGTTGTGGTAATCGTTAATGTACAAGTTAACATTGACGCCACGTTGCTGTGGTTGTTGTAATGTACAACTCAACATTGACGTCATGTTGCTGTGGTTGTTGTAATGTACAACTTAACATTGACGTCATGCTGCATGATGGTTCAGATTTGGGGCGTGATCGTATGTAGTCAGACCGTGAATGATATAAGTCAGACAGACAGACTTTTAGTAAAATACGGCTGCGGGATGTGTTTATTATGTATTTTAATCTATATAATATCTCCATATTAGGAACAAAGTAGAAACAGCATGGCTACATAAACTGTTTAACCACGAGACTGGATAAGCGCCATAATTATCCCAATTTGGAAAAATAAAGGCAGTAAAAGAGGCTACAAGCAATACAGAGGCATTTCCCTTTTGAGTCATACTAGAATATTTTGCAATATTCTCGAGAAAAGACTACGCCCTACAATAGAACCCTGGCTAAGTGAAGCAAAACTTGGATTTAGGAAAACCATAGGATGCACAAATGTCATTCTTGCTCTTAAACAACTGATACAACAAGCAATCGAATTTAACGAAACATTCTACTTAGCCTTTGCCGACCAAGAAAAGGCATTTGATAGATTGAATAAGAATAAGCTGTGGGAAATAATTAAACGGTGTGGAGTGTATACACATCTAACAAACGTATGCAAACGCTTATATAACAACAGTGAATGTACGGTAAGAACAGAGGACACTCAGAACCCTTCACCAAAGCATCCGGAGTATGACAAGGTTGTCTCCTGCTCCGCCCCCCCCCCGCCCCTTTCTTTTTCATAACCTATATAGACAGCATATGTAAAGAAACCAGCGAAACAGAATCTATACAACACCTGATGACAAACAGAACACAGAAGAAGAGCCAACGGCAAATCACACCGGTAAAGAACTCCTATTTGCGGGCGATCAAAGACTAAATGCAAAATCAGAAGCAGAACTGCAGACGTCCGCATAAATAGTCTGAACGAAGTGTGTAAGGAACATAATATGAAAATTAGGATCAGTAAAACAGAAGTAAATAACTATAATCAAAGAAAACAAAACAACACAGATTCATCTAAAAGAACAGCCCCATGAAACAAGTAAAGAGCTTCAAGTACTTACTTATAATATCATCAAATGGCAGATCAGAAGACGAGTCGAAGATAGATGCAATAATTCAAACTAACTCATTGGACAAATGGCACCAATACTAAAGACCACACAGGTATCAATAATTACTAAGAAAGCACTTTACAACACAATCTTTCTACCAACTCTATGCTACCAATGCCAAACCTGGACAATGACAGAAAAGGAGAACATAAAAATTACTAAAACGGAAATGAGATTCCTGAGAAGAATACAAAATGTATCAAGAGGAGAGAAAAACAGAAATGAGGAAATCAGGACTAAAGTTGGTGTTATAGCAGCGCTATATTTCTTCAGAAACAGCAGTTTAATAGTTCGGCCACATAACTAGGTTACCAACTGACAGTATACCACAACATGCAATGATTTACAGACTAAATGGCACCAGAAAACGAGGTTGACGATGTAAACGATGGACAGAGGGAATAACAGAATCCATGGGAATCTCGATATATGAAGCCCTTAAACGGGCACTCTCTTTCTGTTTATGCTTCATCTCGACTCTGTATGGTTCACGAGGAACAAGATAATGAGATGAGATGAGAATATCTATATATAATAGACGAACTTGCAGCAGCTGTACAGTCTCACCGGCTGAACTAACCAATTGTCTTGTTGATCTCTCGCAGGATCAGGCGTTCATCAGTGACTTGGTCATCGAACACACGGACATAGGGAACAGTGGAACTTACATCTGCCGCAGCTCTGACCGGGAGGTGGGCAGCCTGAAGGTCACTGTTTTAGTAGGTGGGTGGTTTGTGTGGTGTGAAGGTCACTGTCTTAGTAGGTGGGTTGTTTGTGTGGTATGAAGGTCACAGTTTTAGTAGGTGGGTTGTTTGTGTGGTATGAAGGTCACAGTTTTAGTAGGTGGGTTGTTTGTGTGGTATGAAGGTCACAGTTTTAGTAGGTGAGTTGTTTGTGTGGTATGAAGGTCACTGTCTTAGTAGGTGGGTGGTTTGTGTGGTATGTAGGTCACAGTTTTAGTAGGTGGGTTGTTTGTGTGGTATGAAGGTCACTGTCTTAGTAGGTGGGTGGTTTGTGTGGTATGAAGGTCACAGTTTTAGTAGGTGGGTTGTTTGTGTGGTATGAAGGTCACAGTTTTAGTAGGTGAGTTGTTTGTGTGGTATGAAGGTCACAGTTTTAGTAGGTGAGTTGTTTGTGTGGTGTGAACGTCACTGTCTTAGTAGGTGGGTTGTTTGTGTGGTGTGAAGATCATTGTTTTAGTAGGTGGGTTGTTTGTGTGGTGTGAAGGTCACTGTCTTAGTAGGTGGGTTGTTTGTGTGGTGTGAAGGTCACTGTCTTAGTAGGTGGGTTGTTTGTGTGGTGTGAAGGTCACAGTTTTAGTAGGTGAGTTGTTTGTGTGGTGTGAAGGTCACTGTCTTAGTAGGTGGGTTGTTTGTGTGGTGTGAAGATCATTGTTTTAGTAGGTGGGTTGTTTGTGTGGTGTGAAGGTCACTGTCTTAGTAGGTGGGTTGTTTGTGTGGTGTGAAGGTCACTGTCTTAGTAGGTGGGTTGTTTGTGTGGTGTGAAGGTCACTGTCTTAGTAGGTGGGTTGTTTGTGTGGTGTGAAGGTCACTGTCTTAGTAGGTGGGTTGTTTGTGTGGTGTGAAGATCACTGTCTTAGTAGGTGGGTTGTTTGTGTGGTGTGAAGATCACTGTTTTAGTAGGTAGGTTGTTTGTGTGGTGTGAAGGTCACAGTTTTAGTAGGTAGGTTGTTTGTGTGGTGTGAAGGTCACAGTTTTAGTAGGTAGGTTGTTTGTGTGGTGTGAAGGTCACAGTTTTAGTAGGTAGGTTGTTTGTGTGGTGTGAAGGTCACAGTTTTAGTAGGTAGGTTGTTTGTGTGGTCTGAATGTTAATTGATTCATTTACTGATTAATTCGTTGGTTGGTTGGTGGTTGGTTGGTTGGTTGGTTGGTTGGTTGGTTGGTTGGTTGGTTGGTTGGTTGGGTGGTTGGTTGGTTGGTTGGTTGGTTAGTTGGGTGGTTGGTTGGTTGGTTGGGTAGTTCTTCGTTCGTTTGTTCGTTCGTTCGTTCTTTTGTTTGTTGACTGGTTGTTTTGGTTGGTTGGTTGGCTGGCTGGTTGGTTGGTTGGTGCCAGGGAGTGAATTGATACTCGCTTCTTTCCACAGCTCCCGTGGCATTCTTTACTTTGATGATTAATAGCAGGAAACGCCAGCCAGTTTACACACGGCCTGGTTGAGCAAAACATAGCTTTCATGGGCCATGTGCGCTAGAATAACTGCACACGCCCGGGACGACAATCTCATTCTTGATCCGCGACCACTGTACTGTTTCAGTGGCGCTTTGTTGATATCTCTAGAGATGCTTACTCTTGATTTTGTTGACTTCTCTCCCTCAACTTCTGATGGCCGTTGAGTCTTTCCATCTTGTACAGTCTATAAGTGTTAACTACTGAGACCAAATTTGCATTACACGACACTGGTATGGTTTTTCCACTCTCTACTTTACTGGAACTCTCTACATGGCATGTCGATAACACAACCACTTGCCCCACAGAAAAGTCACAAATATACATAACAATAATTAAACATGGTATTATAAAGGAGCGGCGTAATTTTAGCCAAGCTCTGGCAACTCAGAACTAGGTCCACTCTGACACTAGCTTTCATTGAACTGATCTTAAGTTGACGTTTTGCCCGAGTGCAAGACGTCTTACACAATGTTCATGCTTCTGTGGTCATGCCGTGGTAAGTCACTTCGCACGGTCTCTTCATGCGGACTGCGCCTGTTACAAACTCATGCCATGTTCCAGGTCTGTATCAACTGGGCCATGGCAGTTGGCTGGCTGGCTGGCTGGCTGGCTGGTTGGCTGGTTGGTTGGTTGTTTGACTGACTGAGTAGTTGGTTGGTTAGTTGTTTGATTTCTGTGTCGCATCCTCATCAGATAACGCTGTCAACCCTATGTATTGACAATTATTGACATGTTTCATGTCTACGCTTTTACATAAACGGCCTACGACTGATGAAGACATGCAGGAGAGTGTCAGGCTTCCATTCAACAACCAGAACATAAACGGCCTACGACTGATGAAGACATGCAGGAGAGTGTCAGGCTTCCATTCAACAACCAGAACATAAACGGCCTACGACTGATGAAGACATGCAGGAGAGTGTCAGGCTTCCATTCAACAACAGAACATCAACGGGCCCTACGACTGATGAAGACATGCAGGAGAGTGTCAGGCTTCCATTCAACAACCAGAACATAACTGGCCTACGACTGATGACGACATGCCAGGAGAGTGTCAGGCTTCCATTCAACAACCAGAACATAAACGGCCTACGACTGATGAAGACATGCAGGAGAGTGTCAGGCTTCCATTCAACAACCAGAACATAAACGGCCTACGACTGATGAAGACATGCAGGAGAGTGTCAGGCTTCCATTCAACAACCAGAACATAAACGGCCTACGACTGGTGGGAGACATGCAGGAGAGTGTCAGGCTTCCATTCAACAACCAGAACATAAACGGCCTACGACTGGTGGAGGACCATGCAGGAGAGTGTCAGGCTTCCATTCAACAACCAGAACATAAACGGCCTACGACTGATGAAGACATGCAGGAGAGTGTCAGGCTTCCATTCAACAACCAGAACATAAACGGCCTACGACTGGTGGAGACATGCAGGAGAGTGTCAGGCTTCCATTCAACAACCAGAACATAAACGGCCTACGACTGATGAAGACATGCAGGAGAGTGACAGGCTTCCATTCAACAACCAAAACATAAACGGCCTACGACTGATGAAGACATGCAGGAGAGTGTCAGGCTTCCATTCAACAACCAGAACATAAACGGCCTACGACTGATGAAGACATGCAGGAGAGTGTCAGGCTTCCATTCAACAACCAGAACATAAACGGCCTACGACTGGTGGAGACATGCAGGAGAGTGTCAGGCTTCCATTCAACAACCAGAACATAAACGGCCTACGACTGATGAAGACATGCAGGAGAGTGACAGGCTTCCATTCAACAACCAAACATAAACGGCCTACGACTGGTGGAGACATGCAGGAGAGTGTCAGGCTTCCATTCAACAACCAGAACATAACTGGCCTACGACTGGTGAAGACATGCAGGAGAGTGTCAGGCTTCCATTCAACAACCAGAACATAAACGGCCTACGACTGATGGAGACATGCGGAGAGGTCAGGCTTCCATTCAACAACCAGAACATAACTGGCCTACGACTGGTGAGACATGCAGGAGAGTGTCAGGCTTCCATTCAACAACCAGAACAAAACGGGGGAGACATGCAGGAGAGTGTCAGGCTTCCATTCAACAACCAGAACATAACGGCCTACGACTGGTGAAGACATGCAGGAGAGTGTCAGGCTTCCATTCAACAACCAGAACAAAACGGCCTACGACGGGGAAGACATGCAGGAGAGTGTCAGGCTTCCATTCAACAACCAGAACATAAACGGCCTACGACTGTGAAGACATGCAGGAGAGTGTCAGGCTTCCATTCAACAACCAGAACATAACTGGCCTACGACTGGTGGAGACATGCAGGAGAGTGTCAGGCTTCCATTCAACAACCAGAACATAAACGGCCTACGACTGATGAAGACATGCAGGAGAGTGTCAGGCTTCCATTCAACAACCAGAACATAAACGGCCTACGACTGGTGAAGACATGCAGGAGAGTGTCAGGCTTCCATTCAACAACCAGAACATAACGGCCTACGACTGATGAAGACATGCAGGAGAGAGTGTCAGGCTTCCATTCAACAACCAGAACATAAACGGCCTACGAACTGGTGGAGACATGCAGGAGAGTGTCAGGCTTCCATTCAACAACCAGAACATAAACGGCCTACGACTGATGAAGACATGCAGGAGAGTGACAGGCTTCCATTCAACAACCAAAACATAAACGGCCTACGACTGGTGGAGACATGCAGGAGAGTGTCAGGCTTCCATTCAACAACCAGAACATAACTGGCCTACGACTGGTGAAGACATGCAGGAGAGTGTCAGGCTTCCATTCAACAACCAGAACATAAACGGCCTACGACTGGTGGAGACATGCAGGAGAGTGTCAGGCTTCCATTCAACAACCAGAACATAACTGGCCTACGACTGGTGAAGACATGCAGGAGAGTGTCAGGCTTCCATTCAACAACCAGAACATAAACGGCTACGACTGGTGGAGACATGCAGGAGAGTGTCAGGCTTCCATTCAACAACCAGAACATAACTGGCATACGACTGATGAAGACATGCAGGAGAGTGACAGGCTTGCATTCAACAACCAGAACATAAACGGCCTACAACTGGTGGAGACATGCAGGAGAGTGTCAGGCTTCCATTCAACAACGAGAACATAACTGGCCTACGACTGATGAAGACATGCAGTGAGAGTGTCAGGCTTCCATTCAACAACCCAGAACATAAACGGCCTACGACTGATGCAGACATGCAGGAGAGTGTCAGGCTTCCATTCAACAACCAGAACCATAAACGGCCTACGACTGATGAAGACATGCAGGAGAGTGTCAGGCTTCCATTCAACAACCAGAACATAAACGGCCTACGACTTGATGAAGACATGCAGGAGAGTGTCAGGCTTCCATTCAACAACAAAACATAAACGGCCTACGGGGGCCCCCCCTACGAACTGATGAAGGCTACGACTTGACTGCAGGAGAGTGTCAGGCTTCCATTCAACAACCAGAACATAAACGGCCTACGACTGATGAAGACATGCAGGAGAGTGTCAGGGCTTCCATTCAACAACCAGAACATAAACGGCCTACGACTGATGAAGACATGCAGGAGAGTGTCAGGCCTTCCATTCAACCAACCAGAACATAAACGGCCTACGACTGATGAAGACATGCAGGAGAGTGTCAGGCTTCCATTCAACAACCAGAACATAAACGGCCTACGACTGATGAAGACATGCAGGAGAGTGTCAGGCTTCCATTCAACAACCAGAACATAACTGGCCTACGACTGATGAAGACATGCAGGAGAGTGTCAGGCTTCCATTCAACAACCAGAACTAGAGAGCATCTGTTGGATTATTTCCCCAGGACATGCTGGTGTGGTGGGAAATGAGCGGGCGGTCTACAGCTGGGGTCTACACCGCTGGGTCTACACCGCTGGGTCTACACCGCTGGGTCTACACCGCTGGGTCTACACCGCTGGGTCTACACCGCTGGGTCTACACCGCTGGGTCTACACCGCTGGGTCTACACCGCTGGGTCTACACCGCTGGGTGGGGTACTGGCGCATGGTAAGACGGGTGTGGTCAGGACCAGTGCGGAAGAACGGGTAGATCATTACGACCTGGAGAGAATGGTGCTCCAGGGAGTGACCAGAGGATCTGACCGACACTCAGGACTCCGAGGCAAGGCCAGACGTACACAAAATGAAACTGTTACTGATGCCATTAGTATGGGATTCTTCGCTGGCTGTTAAAGATTAGGACGCGGCATGGATGGGAATGTCCTGAGTGCTATGGTGTCGGTTTTTGGCTCAACTCAACTCAACTCTACTCAACTCTACTCAACTCAACTCTACTCAACTCAACTCTACTCAACTCAATTCAACTCAACTCTACTCAACTCAACTCAACTCAACTCAACTCAACTCTACTCAACTCCACTCTACTCAACTCTACTCAACTCTACTCAACTCAACTCTACTCATTAAATGGCCTTAGCTCTGATGTCAGAGTGGGTTCGCCTGATGGCGAAGGACACTGGTAATATGGACAACTAATCCACACTCACAAATCAATCAGTCCCGTGCACTAGAACTAGCAGCACGTGTGTGGACTACACTTGAGTTCAAAGCCAGCCAGCACCGACACACAATTTAATGTCCTAAATGTACATGTTCTAATGATGAATTTATTTAATGTTCTAAATCTACATGTTCTAATGATGAATTTATTTAATGTCCTAAATCTACATGTTCTAATGATGAATTTATTTAATGTCCTAAATCTACATGTTCTAATGATGAATTTATTTAATGTCCTAAATGTACATGTTCTAATGATGAATTTATTTAATGTTCTAAATCTACATGTTCTAATGATGAATTTATTTAATGTCCTAAATCTACATGTTCTAATGATGAATTTATTTAATGTCCTAAATCTACATGTTCTAATGATGAATTTATTTAATGTCCTAAATCTACATGTTCTAATGATGAATTTATTTAATGTCCTAAATGTACATGTTCTAATGATGAATTTATTTAATGTCCTAAATCTACATGTTCTAATGATGAATTTATTTAATGTCCTAAATGTACATGTTCTAATGATGAATTTATTTAATGTCCTAAATCTACATGTTCTAATGATGAATTTATTTAATGTCCTAAATGTACATGTTCTAATGATGAATTTATTTAATGTCCTAAATGTACATGTTCTAATGATGAATTTATTTAATGTCCTAAATGTACATGTTCTAATGATGAATTTTTAAATTTGTTTTTCATGTTGGAAAAGCAGCCGACACAACCAACGTCAAACGAGGTAATGTTTATCTGATTTATATTTTAATTGCCTGTTTTAATTACTGGTAGTTGATATGTGAAAGGCATGTGATAAGTAAAACATGATGAACTGATTAAAATGTTGGAAGATATCAACATTGATGGGAAAGATTTAAGAATAATAAAGAACATTTACTGGAACCAAGTAGCAGCAATTAAAATGGGAAATAAAGAGGGTAGTTACGAACACATAAAACTAGGATTACGACAGGGGTGTTGTCTTGTCACCAGATCTCTTCTCCCTATATAGCGAAGTAATACTGAGAGAGATCAAAGAGAAGCCAGGAACACTAGTTGGAGGTTATAATATAAATAATATACGTTATGCAGATGACACAGTATTGGTGGCGGATAATGCAACAGACCTACAACAATTGTTGGACATTGTAGTAACAGAGAGTGCAAATAAAGACTCTCCTTGAATATCAAGAAAACAGTAACAATGGTGATGTAAAATATGACATAGAAAAAGAAGGGACAAGTGGATAATTTTAAATACTTAGGGGCATTTACAACTTCAGATGGAAGATTTACAACGGAGTTTAAGAGCAGAATATGGCAGGCAAAACTCCGCATCTCAGAGTATAAAGAGTATTTTATGCAATAAGCCATTATCAATGGATGTAAGAAAGAAAGTGCTGAAATGCTATATAGAACCAGTTTTGCTAGATGACAGTGAATCTTGGAATGTAAATGAACAAATTAAGAAGAAATTAGAAGCAACAGAAATGTGGTTTTTGAAACGAATGTTGCGAATTCTTTGGATTGCCAGAGTAACTAACAACGATTGCCTGAAAGATGCTAATGAAACTAAAACATTATATACAACAATAAGAAAGAAACAAATAGCTTTCTTTGGTCATGTGATGATAAGAGAGGCATTGGAGAACATTGTGACAACTGGACAGATCGAGGGGAAGAGAGGCAGAGGCAGACCAAGATGCTGGACGGATTGAGACGGTGGCATGGAAGACTATCATCAGCAGAGTTGATCCAGGACACCAAAGACCGAGATCTGCGGAGAGCCATGAACGCCTACGTCATGATGACGATAATGATGATGATGATGATGATGATGATGATGATGATGATGATGATGATGATGATGATGATGATGATTATGAGTTGATATGTGAATGTCTTACGTGTTTTTTGTTCGATGAAACACTTTCGTCGTATTGTATGTTTGTCTGTGTCTTTTCTTTGTCCAGAGTTCGTGTCTGTCTATCTGTTTGTCTGTCTGTCTGTCTGTCTGTCTATCTGTCTGTCTGTCTCTCTGTCTGTCTGTTTGTCTGTATGTATGTCTGCCTGACTCTCTAATTTTATGATATACTTGTGACAATATGTGTGAAATAGATTTGACGATATCTGTCAAATATTTGTGAATAATTTGTGACAATATTTGTGAAGAATTTGTGACAATATTTGTGAAGAATTTGTGAAACCATTCTTGGTTTTCATCCTCCAGGAACTGGTGCGCAAAAAAGTGAAATCCCGAACAACACAGCTTCAGCGACATATGTCATGACAGCGTCTCTAGTTCATGTCATAGGCCTGCTTCTGACACTGTCAGTACTGCTGTCATGACAGCATTCCCGTGAACCAGTCACGTAATCAAGTATGACAGCACTGTACATCGGCACCAGCCCAGACCAGCCCTGCACCGCTTGTGTGAAATGACAATCAAGAAGTTATAACGCACGCTTGTCGAGTGATCATCCTGTAATAACAAGAAACGTTTGATCAAAGTGCCAAAAATATTACAAGTAACCAGCTGAGTGTTATGTAGTTTAATTATTTCAGCCGGTCAGCGAGTATAGCTCTAGTGTTGGACGTGCTCAAGTCTGAATCAAACATCATACTTGACTTTGGAAAGTTGACTTATTTTAGCGTGATGCAAATGCTGTCAGCTGCAAATCTGTGATTTAGTCTAGTTGGCTTTTAATTCACTGTAATGACTAATTTCCATGCCAGTTTGGAATTTTACATATCATCTTTGATCCCCCTTCCTGTTAAAATGTGGGTTATGCTTGCACAAGATTGCGAGGTGTTAGACCGTGGGCGTCCAATGTGGAATCCGGTCTTGTTTACTATGGAAACGTTTGGTATTTTTCTCTGTTAATACTTTTAAAATGGCGAGTGGAACGTGAAATTGTTATATTATGTGAGAGTAAAGAGGAGGCTGTGCCTCTTCGGTCTAGTGGTATGACAAGAAGAAGTGTGTCAGTTGTGTTCGTGTTTGTTATGGCAAAGTGTAGTTCACATGCAAGTTGTAAATACTTAAATGTATCCTTGACATAGACGATGTTTTATTATCTAGATCTATGGGACAACGAAATCCTGTAGTTCCCTCGTACCCTCATGTCCCAGCTCCATTCACGTAAACATACTATGACTTCCCCTTTATTTCATGAAATGTTTTTCAGCGTTGGTTGCTGTTTGTTTCTTTGACTTTGTTTCTTATATAGGTTCCAAAATAGATTATATAGGTTAATACTTGTCCCTAATTGATTCTATACCTTCTAAGTTATACAACTGTTATTTTAAATCTTATGAAACCAGGCAGGTATTTTAGAACATGTGTTTGTGGCATAATATGCTAAGAATCGTGTTGTGGTGCTGTTTATTGTGTCTGCTTTTAGGGGACGATGCCCGTTATGTTTTCGAACACATGACTAGCTACTCTGCTCAGCTCACAACACAAGGACATTTTATATCATTTAGTTTAGTTGTATGTTTAAACAGTCTAGACCACATGTGTGAATTATGTTATAATTACACGGCAAAAGTGTTCCACGTGAGATCATCGGGATACAAGACTAGGAGCGACCCAGGAAAAGATGGCTAGATCGAGTAGGAGAGGCATTGCAGAAATCAAATACAACGTTAGCACAAGCAGCAAGACAAACTAAACAGACAATCGCATCTCTGCCATCTTCATGGTAAAAGCGTATAACAAAACAAGAAGAATGTCTTTACCAGAGCATGGTATACCATGGACAGACAGAAAAACCAATGACCAAGTACTACAGGAGACAAATGAACATCGTAAACTGGTTAGAGAAATTAGACGTATACAGTCAAAATTTTTTGGACATGTTATGAGAAGAAATGGATTTGGAGAACTTAGTGACAACTGGCAAGATCGAGGGGAACAGACCAAGAGGAAGACCGAGAGGAAAATACCTGGATGGCTTGGCCACATGGCATGGAAGAGACAGGAACACTGAGCTGATCCACGACACTGGTGATCGAGTGAAATGGCGAGTCATGACCCCCACGCTTTCCGGCATGGCACATGATTGATTGATTGATTGATACCAGAGCAAAAGAATTCGTGTGTTTAAGCAATTTACTTCACATTAATGAATTATAGCAAATGACTCGTTATCTAAACAATTTATTTCACATTAATGAATTATACTATAGCAGTGAAATGTGAGGACTGTGAATGAGCAATTATTGGGACAGAAATAGCTAATATGTGGGACAGAAGGAGTTATAGTGGTAAGTGGGACAGAAGTAGTTAAGTGATGAGTGCGGTAGAAGAATTTAGAATAATGAGTGGGACAGAAGAACGTGTTACAGTGATGAGTGGGACGGAATGATTTAGAATAATGAATGGGACAGAAAATGTTACAGTGATGATTGGGACAGAAACATTCATCGTAGTAACTGGGACAGAAGAGATTGCAGTGATGAGTGGGACGGAAAGAGTTACAGTAATGAGAGAAGCAACGGGATTTAACAGTAGTGAGTGGGATAGAGAGTTACAGTAATGATGATACAGAGCGAGTTACTGTGATGAGTGAAACAGAAGAAGGGTAATGAGGGGAACAAAAGGAATTAAAGTAATTAGTGGAACAAATGGAATTAAAGTAAAGAGTGGAACAAACGGAATTAAAGTAATGAGTAGAACAAAAGGAATTAAAGTAATGTGTGGAACAAAAGGAATTAAAGTAATGAGTGGAACTTAAGGAATAAAAGTAATGAGTTGAACAAAAGGAATTAAAGTAATAAGTGTAACATCCAAAATTAAAGTAATGAGTGGAAAGGAAGTAGTCTAGAGTAATGACTAAGTTGTAGTGAATTAACAAATCAATGCCCTGGATCGAAGGAGTGAATGTGACTGTGAATGTATGTAGCTATATGCTAATGGACGAGAAATGTACGCATAGAAGAAATGCTGCTGTGACAGAAAGGAGTTAAATAAATGTAGATGTTCTCAAATCTACTTTATATATGTGTATATGCGTACTATGTGAATGATAGGCGTACCCCTACTTACCAACTCTCGATTTACGAGAAATGCTACTTACGATCATCATCTCATTAAAGAAAATATTTCATCATACGATAAATCTTTCTTTACCCATTTTAGGTTAGACATAGTTAGTTGTGTATGTAATGCAATGTGTTGTACATACAGTTGAACAAATCTTCTGCATTGTTTATTATTTATAAAATATCTTCAGAGAAATAATATGCTTTGAAAGCGGTTAAAATGGGTGATGGAATATTATATAATGAAACTATGGAGTGACATGCTTATTTTCTAAGGTTTCTTTTTTTAAGAGTTTTGTTTTGCTGATTCGGCAGCTTCTGCAGTTTGCTTGTCACAGATGTATTGGTGATATGTTTCCTCTGGAGTAAACTAGGCAGGCCAAGAGATGGATCATGCTGCGTAGGCAACACGTGGTCGCTCAATTCAGCCCAGACTTTGTGTAATGGAGAGGTTATTATGCCTTTTTTAAAAAGCCCAATGTAACAAACTATCGTCTGTCAAGGCCACAAGATGCCAGTACATGAGGTTTCAGACATATTGCTTTCACTAGCCAATGAGACATCATTGGGAAACTGGTAATATCCGTTTATTGCACACCTAACAACATAGTTACGTGAAACCATGGCAGCAGGTATAGGAACTTGAGAGCAGCCGACAGGTAGCGTTGGTTATCGGTCTCAAGTACAGGCTGTAACAGAAGCGTTCTGGTGGCTGAAGAACAATATGTTGTGTTTGTAACGGACTCGCATGCATGCAACGTAAAACAGAAATTGCGTTAGCGGGTGCGTTGATGTAATGGTTACGATATTGCTCTGAAAACGATATGATCTGAGTCGGACAAGATTTCGCTGCAAGCTCTCATTGTTCGATAAGTGAGGTTAAGACGGGCCACAGATTTCTCCGTGCACACATACCTACACAAATATCATGGTCATAACACTTGAAATATCCACAATAGATTTCTGTTACCGGACTGTTGTATGTTCTGCGTTGAATGGTTTACATCACTCGACACGACGAAGGTCAAGAGCACATCGTGGATTTTACGGCCTAAGGACACGAGTGTGTGAGGAAATGAACAGGCTGCAAGACTGACTGTTGCCGCACCTTTGAGCAGTGAGATACTCTGGGACAGGACAGCTGTGGCATAGGTTCTACGAGGCTGTGGAAAGTGCAGCAAAGCAGAGGATCCACATCTAGGGGCGATGATTCAGTATGGAACGAACAGAGGGTCGGACCGTCACTCAACGCCAGCGGTCACATGCAGATGCGAGTGTAATTAGGTTGTCATTGGTGCAACCAGCATGAGGACTCTTCGCTGGCTACTGGGGACAGAGGCGGTGCACGTGTGGGAATGTCTAGAGTGCAATGGTGTTGATTCTTGACCATTCTTCTTCTTCTACTTCTTCTTCCTCTTCTTCTTCTTCTTCTTCTACTTCTTCTTCTTCTTCTTCTTCTTCTTCTTCTTCTTCTCCTTCTTCTTCTTCTTCTTCTTCTTCTTCTTCTTCTCGCGTTCTTCCATGTTACCACCGAAAGTCTAGGTCTAGTAATATAGTTAACGGTGTTTTGGGGCTCCTCTTTTGATTCAACTCATACTCATAATCGAGATGGCGACGGCAGTCAGAGAATCTCTCTGTCTTAATATGAGTTTGTTCCAAAGAACAAGTCATCTTTAAACTGTCATTTTGACGTCACCATGTTCGTTTGCACCGTGATGTCACCTGCTCTTGACATCCTTAACAACATTGACAGGTTACAAACTAATGACAAGATTATAGTATTTCTGTCACACTTTTAAGGTTCTCATTTGAAGCCCCTCGTATTATAATGTAAAGTTCTATTCACTGAGCATTGAACTTGTGCAAGATACCACGACACATAACACATGACACGATGACACTAGTGTGGCAATATATCGTCCTTCTCCACAAATGGGAAGTCACATTTGGCGATATATGTGATGATGATGATGGGGATGATGATAATGGTGATGATGGTGATGATGATGGTGAAGGTGGTGATGGTGGTTGTAGCCAGTTGTCCCTAGGGGGAAAGTGGAGTCAACAGGCACACTGTTTAAAATCCTTTTCCTTATTGTGGGCCTCGGCCAGACCTTTGTCTACATACCCCCTGTGAATCTTAGGTACCATGTCCCTTTCTTTCCTCTTCTTCTTCTTACCACTAAACAATACCCTTCATATTGTTTCGGAACATACCCACACAAGACTGTATTTTAACAAATGATAAAATAAAACATTTAATACAGAAATTGTCACGTGTGTGTGTGTGCTCTGTTTGCGTGTGGAAATATGTAGTATTTTCTATGGTGTATGCGAGAATAGATTAGTGAGCTCAGGATCGCTCTTCATCATGTTAGGCCATGCCACATCACACCACAGTAAGTTCAGAACAGGTCTCACCGAATGAAGCCTCAATCCGGACAATGGTTGACTTCTTGGAGTTAATCATATATATAGTCTGAGTGACTGTTCTCCCCCACCGAATATGGTATACCAAAGTCCACAAGTTCAGAACCCCCGATGTATTTAATGTGTCTATAACGATCCTGGAACCTAGGAATCTCGCACAAGTTTAAAGAAAACTTTCTGTCCTATGGCAAAATGTTGCTGAATGAATGTCTTTACTCTGCAACCTCTCTACAACCTATAGTGATGGTCACTAGACATAGTCACAGTACTTTAAAATCACTGTTATTTCACCTCTCTACCTAATATTGTCATTATCCTTGGAGGTGCTAATCGTTTTCATAAAACCAACTGCCCTGAGCACTCAATCACTGCTACACTGGACCTTTCAGGGTAACTCTCCTGATTTCTATGAGTTTATAATTTTTGGAACGTTATCCCATTTCCGGGGCCATTTCGTATAACTGCCCTCAGTGTGACTGCTATTTTTCTCCTCTCTCAGCTGTCCTTAATTTCTCGGGTACAGTAAAATATCACTCAGTGTGACTGGCATTGTCCACACCTCGTAGTAATACTTCCTTTCTTTTATACCGTTGAACCTGTAGAGAATAGAACATTCTGTGAGAGAAAAACCCTATTCCAATCCACTATATGTGATTATAGGCCAAAGGCCACTTCAGACATGTATCCTAGTTAATCTAGAACTACCCTCTGGCATCAAGGCAGAGGCGTTCGTCACATTTGGGTGATAAGGGAAAAGAAGACCAAACGGGAAAACACAGGAGCCCCAGTAGGCCTCACTACGGGAATATCCCACCCTGTACATTTCCTTTATCCCCCCAGCCATCTCAAATCTCAACGAATATCATCCCATTACACTGGTCTTACCCTGCCGAGTGGAATGATATATAACTCTACTTATAAATTAACTACCTTATGCTAGTGTTCCGAGTTTGAATTCACAATTCACAACATGAAAAACAATGTCCCTTGTTCCCAGACAACATGAGGACACTGTGAATCCATTCTCCATTCGAATTGGAACACACAAACACTCGCGTTATCTGTAATTCGTAAACAGACTGAACACAGATTCCGTCAACTCCCCACACTAAAATGTTGCACGAGTGACGTTCTTTTGATGTTAACAAAAGTGGTTCAAGGGCAGATTATCCATGTCTGAATAAATTCTCTTCCTTGGGTTTCATCAATGTCACAATAGTAGATTATCTCTCCTTTTGGACAATCCATGCACAAGTCGCCTCCCCCTTTTTTCAACATATGCCTACAATTTCCCGTCTTGTGGGGATTGTCAAAGACGATTTTCCTGTTTGATGCTGGAGAGCGGTGTCTTTGATCTAACTGGTAAACAACTGCAGCTGTGCAGTCAGACTGTATTGGTTTTTCTGTCCTGGTTAAAACCAAATGTGGCTTTGCACACAGGCTATGAATATGACCGTCTGTATTGTCATAATCTGGATCGAAATCCTTCAGTATTATGTGACATAGGCCCCCTCTTAAGAGAGTTGACCGCATCAACTCTTACTCACTGGAGGTTCGGTCCAGATGATCCACAACAATCCACTCATCAAACGCATGTTCAGTTTCTGGGAGATGGCTCAGCACATCAATTTTTGATAGTCTGCCTGTATCCTCAAAGGTATTGCCTCTCCAGCAATTAGGCGATCTCACTGATAGCCTATATCGTCATAATGCCAGGCACTAGTGTTGGCGTATCGCTCCTGTACGTTCAGTCGGCCAACTTCCGACTTGCGTAAGCGATGGCTCACAATACAGACGGATCGTTCCATCCTGACTGTAACAGTGTCTCCATATCCGCTTGGTTTCCTCAAGTTTTACATCCTGGGATTTGCGGTATCGTTCTCGTTGGACAGAATCGTCTTCCCCAACGCTCCTGGATTTTTGCTTCCAGGACCATCTCGGTCGATGTTGGATCCGGTCAGCCAATCCTTGGTTGGAGTCTCGGGTATTTCGCGCCGATCCCGACGTTACCCACCCCTTCTGAACTGGGTTACTAGCGAATGGTTCACTATTGGCCTCTTCCTGACGTGTGATTTCCCTCCTCTCTTCGGCTGGAAAATCTGACCTACCTCGTACGTTCCCATAGGCCTTCCTATGTAGTACTTGGGATCTCTGGTCTCCGTCTGGACCTGTAACCTTTTTCCCAATGGCTGCCATTTCCATAAGGTGAGGGGATTTGATATCGGATCTCTCCTCATACTTCTGCAGGAGATGCCTAGGAAAACTGTTCAGTTCTCCCCCGATCCGAATTTCGTAGGTGTTCCGGGACACAACCTTTACCACAGGATAAGGTCCCTGCCATCCTGCTTGCATCATGTTGGTCTCTGCTGGTCCCCACACTACTACTTTCTCTCCCACCTTAAGAGCTCCTTTACTCTTCGTCCGATTTATGGGTGGTGCCTTCTGGCACTCTGGACAAGACTTAACCAACCGGCGTAAATCACCAGTCATTCCTGGCCAGCAATAATGGCCGGAAATCTGCTGCAACGTCTCTCTGACACCCATATGTCGAGTTCCGGATATCTGACTACCGGATATGGTATGTCCTCTCTGAAGAATGTGAGGACGGTGGGCTTCTGGGACCACCAACTGCTCATGCAGTTTGTCTCCCCTTCCAGCTCTCCGATAGAGTAGTCGATTCCTCAGAAAGTACTGCCCCCGTTCTGATGGGTCAGCCCTTTTTTGCAGCTTCTTGTAACAAGGACGCAACGTTGTGTCCTTCCTTTGGGCAGTATGCAATTCCCCAAGCACTGGGTTGTGGCATATCGTGTCTGCCCTCTTTTCCTTCCCTTGAGATCCAGTGGCTGATGTTCCCAGGTGGGCAGGTTGTTTGGGCATCCCCAAGAACACGTATTTCGTACCAAGGATCACGGGAAATAGGGAATCCGATAACACAGCTGCTGGAATGATGCCTGTGACGTACCTGGATTTAATCTCCACCTTGGCGATTGGCAGCGTCATGGCAACAGCACTCCTCATTGCAGGCTGTATCTCAATAGTCTCCCCTGTGAGTTGGTCTGTTCGTACCAAGCTGGCATCAATCACAGCTTCCCCGTCCAAACCAGAATCATAGAGACAGGTAACCTGCTGGCCGTTGACTTCAATCCGTTTCGACCAAAGGTGGCCTCTCTTGGTCCAGAGTTCCTTCAACAACCTCGACCTTTTCAGTGACACCCACCTTTGGAGCCACGCGGCAGGCTGCGAAGTGAAAGCTTTTCGATTTCGATTTGCAGTCTTTTGTGTTGTGAGAGGGTGACTTGCAGATCGAACACCACTTCTCAGACCACTGTCGTTTCGGTTGAGAGTTGGGTGGGCTCTGTCTCCCATCCTTTGCCTTCTCTGGACTCTTCTCTGAGTGTTCTGCATAAGGTTCAACTTTCTTTGTTTCTGAGCCCTTGAATTTCTTTCGGTCATGTTTCTCCTGACCTTTGGTGGTTGGTGTACAGGATTCTTCCGTCTCCCCATGGACTTCAACGAATCTTTCCGCCAGTTTATTCACCACATCAAGCCGTTCCGCCCCTTGTTCTCCCAAGAATGTCTTCAGAGGTTCTGACATTTGCTGTCGCATCTGGTCGACAATCATGAGCTCTTCCAGACTCTCATAGTCATGCTTGAACCCTGCCAAATCCATCCATTTTTGGAGGTAGGATTTCAGGCGCAAACTGTAGGCGGTGAATAGCTCTCCTGGCTCTCGTTTCGCTGCTCGAAACTTCTTCCTATATGTACTTGATGTGATCTCGTAATGTTTCAGCAAAGCGGCTTTCAATTCGTCGTAATTGTTCTCGTATCCTGGCGGCAGGCGAGAATAGACCTCGTAACCGGTTCCAAGCAATCCCTGGGATAGCTTAAGAGTCCATTTTTCTCGGTCCAGACCCATAGCAACGGACATGGCCTCGAAGCGTTGAAGGTACTGGTCAATCTTCTCTTTGCCCTGATCATAGACCGCTAGAGGAAACTTCATAGCATGGTAACTATGTCCACCTGCTGAAGATGAGCCTGGGACTGAGGAACCTCCAACTGCACCCTCAGTTTCCCCATTAGATTGTCTCTTCAACTCAAGTTCCTTCATCCTGTACTCATGCTCCCTTTTCTGCGCCCCCTGCTCTGCTTCAAATCTGTTTGCTTCTATTTCCAGCCTTCTCATGGCTTGCTCAGCCTCAAGTTGCCTAGCAGCTTGTTCTAACTCCATTCTTCTCAATTCCAACTCCACCTTTCGATCTTCCCTTTCTGCTTGACGATACTCCCTCTCCACTTCCTGTATGTAATCCGTTAAAGCTAAACCAGACAAACCCATTCCTTCCCCCTTTTCCCTTAGTTCTACAGTGGTTAATTTAGGGGTGGCCATATTTCAAAGAGGTAAGTCAGCAGGTTGAGTCTAAAACCCCAAAGCAATATAGATAATTAATATCTAACATTAATCTATATATAAGACACCACACAGTACACCACAACACAATCTCTCAACGACAAGAGTAGACTAGGACCAAGACCTATGTAGACTTGTAAAGTGTGAACAGGAAAGTTATGTGCTTTACCACCTATCCACATTCACTATAACTTGATCTTTAACTGTCCGGCCCTACCTCTATCACGGTAATGTCACCCACAATAATGTAATATCACCAACATTAAGGTAATGTCACCTTCCCGTGTGACGTGCCCATGTAAATGTCGCTATCCTTAATGTGATATCACCATCCCGCGCGAGCCCCCATAAATGTAGCCAGTTGTCCCTAGGGGGAAAGTGGAGTCAACAGGCACACTGTTTAAAATCCTTTTCCTTATTGTGGGCCTCGGCCAGACCTTTGTCTACATACCCCCTGTGAATCTTAGGTACCATGTCCCTCTCTTTCCTCTTCTTCTTCTTACCACTAAACAATACCCTTCATATTGTTTCGGAACATACCCACACAAGACTGTATTTTAACAAATGATAAATAAAACATTTAATACAGAAATTGTCACGTGTGTGTGTGTGCTCTGTTTGCGTGTGGAAATATGTAGTATTTTCTATGGTGTATGCGAGAATAGATTAGTGAGCTCAGGATCGCTCTTCATCATGTTAGGCCATGCCACATCACACACAGTAAGTTCAGAACAGGTCTCACCGAATGAAGCCTCAATCCGGACAATGGTTGACTTCTTGGAGTTAATCATATATATAGTCTGAGTGACTGTTCTCCCCCACCGAATATGGTATACCAAAGTCCACAAGTTCAGAACCCCCGATGTATTTAATGTGTCTATAACGATCCTGGAACCTAGGAATCTCGCACAAGTTTAAAGAAAACTTTCTGTCCTATGGCAAAATGTTGCTGAATGAATGTCTTTACTCTGCAACCTCTCTACAACCTATAGTGATGGTCACTAGACATAGTCACAGTACTTTAAAATCACTGTTATTTCACCTCTCTACCTAATATTGTCATTATCCTTGGAGGTGCTAATCGTTTCATAAAACCAACTGCCCTGAGCACTCAATCACTGCTACACTGGACCTTTCAGGGTAACACTCCTGATTTCTATGAGTTTATAATTTTTGGAACGTTATCCCATTTCCGGGGCCATTTCGTATAACTGCCCTCAGTGTGACTGCTATTTTTCTCCTCTCTCAGCTGTCCTTAATTTCTCGGGTACAGTAAAATATCACTCAGTGTGACTGGCATTGTCCACACCTCGTAGTAATACTTCCTTTCTTTTATACCGTTGAACCTGTAGAGAATAGAACATTCTGTGAGAGAAAAACCCTATTCCAATCCACTATATGTGATTATAGGCCAAAGGCCACTTCAGACATGTATCCTAGTTAATCTAGAACTACCCTCTGGCATCAAGGCAGAGGCGTTCGTCACATTTGGGTGATAAGGGAAAAGAAAGACCAAACGGGAAAACACAGGAGCCCCAGTAGGCCTCACTACGGGAATATCCCACCCTGTACATTTCCTTTATCCCCCCAGCCATCTCAAATCTCAACGAATATCATCCCATTACACTGGTCTTACCCTGCCGAGTGGAATGATATATAACTCTACTTATAAATTAACTACCTTATGCTAGTGTTCCGAGTTTGAATTCACAATTCACAACATGAAAAACAATGTCCCTTGTTCCCAGACAACATGAGGACACTGTGAATCCATTCTCCATTCGAATTGGAACACACAAACACTCGCGTTATCTGTAATTCGTAAACAGACTGAACACAGATTCCGTCAACTCCCCACACTAAAATGTTGCACGAGTGACGTTCTTTTGATGTTAACAAAAGTGGTTCAAGGGCAGATTATCCATGTCTGAATAAATTCTCTTCCTTGGGTTTCATCAATGTCACAATAGTAGATTATCTCTCCTTTTGGACAATCCATGCACAAGTCGCCTCCCCCTTTTTTCAACATATGCCTACAATTTCCCGTCTTGTGGGATTGTCAAAGACGATTTTCCTGTTTGATGCTGGAGAGCGGTGTCTTTGATCTAACTGGTAAACAACTGCAGCTGTGCAGTCAGACTTTATTGGTTTTTCTGTCCTGGTTAAAACCAAATGTGGCTTTGCACACAGGCTATGAATATGACCGTCTGTATTGTCATAATCTGGATCGAAATCCTTCAGTATTATGTGACAGTGGTAGTGATGATGATGATGATGATGATGTTGATGATGGTGATGATGATGGGGGTAATGGTGATGGTGATGATGGGGATTATGATGATGGTAATGATGGGGATGGTGAAGATGACGATGATGATGATGATGATGATGATGATGATGATGATGATGATGATGATGATGATGATGGTTGTGGTGGTGGTGATGGTGGTGATGTTGATGGTTGTGATGATGGTGGTGATGATGGTTTTGGTGATGATGATGATGATGATGATGATGATGATGATGATGATGATGATGATGATGGTGATGATGATGATGATGATGATGATGATGATGATGGTGATGGTGATGATGATGATGATGATGGTGATGGTGATGATGGTGGTGATGGTGGTGGTGGTGATGATGATGATGATTATGATGATGATGATAATGATGATGATGATGATGATGATGATGATGATGATGATGATGGTGGTGGTGGTGGTGGTGGTGGCGGTGGTGATGGTGATGGTGATGGTTTTGATGATGGTGATAATGATGGTGATTATGGTTTTGGTGATGATGATGGTGAAAAAAGAGTCTCGGAGAACAGGAAGCTTACTGCCAAAACAATAGTCCTCGTCTACCAAGCCTGTGTCCTTAGTACTCTTCTTTATGGCAGTGAAACCTGGACAACTTACTCACGCCAAGAGAAACGTTTAAACAGCTTTCATATGCGGTGTCTGCGAAGAATACTTGGTATTAAGTGGCAAGACAAAATCACAAATACTGAAGTATTGGAAAGATCAGGTTGTGTGACGGTGTATTCCATGCTCAGTCTTCATAGACTTAGATGGATAGGACACGTTAGGAGGATGGATGATGGTAGAATACCAAAGGACATCTTTTTGGTGAATTACAGATGGGTAAGAGATCTCAGGGTCGGCCTCTACTACGATACAAAGATGTGTGTAAGCGGGACATGATTGATACTGGCATTGATAATGCACATTGGGAGCACGTCGCCGCTGAACGTGTTGCATGGAGGGCAACTATCAGAA
>JACEFZ010026349.1:0-19028 GCA_014155875.1 Cepaea nemoralis | reverse complement strand
ATCTGCACCCCAAAAGATGTTTACATGCAGAGATGATCTAAAGTTCTTATTAATACAGATGTGGTCGATTTGGTTTTCCGTTTTGTAGTTGGGTGATCCCCCTTGTGGCAATATGGATTCTTTTGTGGGGGAAAAATACTCCTGCTTATGAATTTGATTCAATGAGCAAAAATTTGTTAATTACTCTAACATGCCATTCATTACACCTAGTCCATTTTTCCCCCTTGCCCCTCTTCGTAACCAAAAAGTGTTATCCTATCCCCCTTTTTTTTCCCCCATTTAAAATCACCCCAATTAAATATTGATACTCCCATTTCTTAGATTGCCAATTACGTTTTGAATTTTTCATGTTACATTCCCCAATAACCAATTTCTTTTTATCATTTGTTGATTAAGTAATTATGTTTTCTTTTCGTGACTTGTTAATGGGGGGTTGTTTTTTGGGGGCTGGGTTTTTCCCCGTGACGGGGTAGTCTGCCCTGAGCAAACCCTTTCCCTTTAAAGCCTCTAAAATCATGCCTGAACGGGAAAAATGATGCTATTCCTGGTTTTCCCTTACCGATCCCGGGAACACATAGGCGGAATCCTCCCTAATCCCCTTTTACGACATGTGTTCTAAGAACGATGTACCCCCAAACCCCCTAAAACCAAGAGAAACCTAATAAGGACAGTGTATATCACGATCTTTTTATCACAATCACTAACTAAAATATTGAGCCTCTACCCAAGTGAAAACCCATTCGCGGTAACTGTTGTGGAACTATCGCGACCCTACAGTGATCATCGTCTTCACATTTTTTAAGCGTCTCTTTTGAAGCATGCAGTTTTCTACGCTTGTATTAGCTAAATATAAACCCACACGAAACTGCCTATTGTTTACAGCGAAGATACCTCCGTTCCAAAGATTACTGGGTTACTACAAATAGCTTCGGTTTTTCCACGGACAGTTTTTCCCGATAAATGCCAAACGCATTACAAATTTGCCTAACCATTGACATAAGCACGACTGTCACAGCTGCACAGCTGGAGGTAGTTAGAATACAGTTCTGAAAATATTTCAGCGATCTTCATTCCCAGCACATTTCCCCTTTGGGGACAAGCCCATCAGTGTCCAGTCTCTGGCAGTGGAAGTCGATGGGTGTGAATGCTGATTGGCTCAGTCTTTAGCTGGGAAATCATCATCTTGTGCCATCCGATAAGCGTGGGCGGTCAAGTTTCGCCATCCAGGGGCGTGTGGGAGATTTTTTTAGTATGATGCAAGTCTTCGAAGTGTCGCTCCTTAAATGTTTTTTTTTTCTTTTCGAAATGCTGCCCCTTAATAATTTTTAACTATTAAATGGTTCAAATTGTATTTTGATTTCGCTACTTATGCCGCCCCCTTACGGTGCCCCTGATGGGGTCGCCTCTCTGTATCATATCTCGGTCCTGTCGCCATTTCACGCGACACCAAATCGTGGATCGGCTCTGTATTTTTGTCCAAACCCTGCCATGTGGCCAAGCCATCCAGATATTTACTTTTCGTCTCCCCTTGTTCTTTTCCCCTCAATCTTGCCAATTGCCCCCAAGTTCTCCAGTTTATTGTTTCTCATAGCATGCTCAAAACATATGGGATGTCCACATCTACTTTCTCTAATCAGTTACCGTTTTATTTTGATTTTTGTAGGACTTGCTCATTTTTTTTTTTTTTTTGGTCTGTCTGTCTATGGTATTCTTTGCATTTTCCTGAGAAACCACATTCCCCCAGCCATTAGATGTTTTCCAAATTGTCTGCTCATTGTCTATGATTCGCATCCATACAACAGTACAGGTTCTATGTAGCACTTTTAAACCTCGGATCCGTTACCGCAGCTGATAAGGAACTGCACAATAAGGTCATGACCGGGTACGATACCTGGCCTCGTCGACTGCTAACCTGAGGAGAGACTGACCACCAGTTCCTCGCTGTTCTCCGAGCTGCAACAATGGTGGGCCTATCACATCCCACTCCTACAATAGGAGACTGCTTCATGACCATTTTATTTAAAATATGAGCGTTGGCAGTTCAGAAAGTAGTGGCAAACTACTGAACATAAATTTATTATGACAATTTTAAGCAACCAATAAATGCTGGGGTTGAGTGTAGCGTGCCGCTACGAACATGCCACTAACTGTAACCATATCCTTTATGTCCATCTTCACAGCCCCAATGACCTGAGCCTTTTAAGCCACTCTAAAACTCCCTGGGGAGAAGAGAAGCGCAGTGGCCTCCAACTTGCCTGCCCCAGTCTATGGTTTTGTGTTCACATCCTTTCGTGTCATTTTTTGGGGGGGGGGTGGGGGGGGGGGGGGGATTTGACCCTGTCGAACCAGCTAAAATATTGGGAAAAGTTCTGGACAAACAAGGTTTCCGTACGATATTTATCAATCACCTCCTGATATGAAATTTTTTTTTTTCCCTATCCTATTAACAGGACATCGGGCAAAACCAGCATTTTCCGTTGATATTGACTTCTTGGCAACTTAAAGCCCCAGTAGTTTTCCAAATTTGGTTTTTTGAGGCCCGGGTCACATATCCATAAGTAACGGGCACGGCGAGAACCGCTAAACCCATTCTCGGGTAGCGCGTTTTTAAAAATGTGAGATTAGCACTGTCTACCCAACACGCTTCAAGGCAACAAAAAGGCCCTTTTTCTTTTTTTTTTAGCAGCCATCTGGTGTAAAAAAAAATAATCCCCGAACATAAACTCTCACAAGTTTGGGATCCTTTAACTTTTTTCTTATAGCAGCCATCTGGTGTCAGAGAATCCCTATATATCCTGAACATAAACTCTCACAAGTTTGGGGTCCCGTCATGTGGGTCCCGCCCATGCCAGGAATAGTGGATGAATAATAATAATAATAAAAAATAAAAATAATTAATAATAAAAATAATAATAATAATAATAAAAGGGCCTTAGCGACTTGGGATTTTTATGCGTTGGGACTGCGTTAAATTTATTCATTGTCCCTGAATGGGGACAAATTTTTTTTTGGGGGGGGGGGGGGGGGGGGGGTAAATATGTAATGAAACAGTCACATAAATTTCCTGACCAATCATTGATCTGTGGGATTACTTTACTGTCGCTGACATGCCCCCGTTTAAAGTAATACAAAAAATATAGCTTTCTGGACTGGCCATTTTCCAAGACGGGGAGAAACAGCGCGGATCGAGAAGACAAAATACCGAGAAACAGAGGAAGGGCGAACCAAGAAAACATTTAGAAAGCAGGCATAACACGTTTATTAATGCAAAGACACAATAGGTTGGTCATAAGCCTTTGCTGTGATTATGAAGGACTGACGGGACAAGGTTCAAACTAGACACGTTCAAAGCTCCCAAAATTGTCGCACTGAGCCTGTGAAGTGTACATTTGTCTTTTTTTAACGGGATATCTTGCAATTGTGGGCGGCGCAACCTACACTTTGAACCGGAACTACTGCTTCAGCAATTTGTCAGAACAATAGAGAAGCCACACGTTAGTGCTGTGATAAAATCCCCGATGTTACATGGAAAGTCACTATCAGAAATACACAGGGAGGTGGAAATGGTGATTTATGATTCCTGTTCTTCATACGCTTTGGTAAATAACTGGAGCAGGCAGTTAAAGATGACTGCTCAAATGTTTGCTGACCGTCAACAGTCTGCTAGGAGACAGTCGTCAAAGTGTGACGCCGCAAATGCAACAAGGGTGAAGAAAATCAGTGGCTAGAGCCGAACAATCACAATTGTGGAGATAGCTTATTTAGTCAAACACACGAGAAAAATGTATGTCAGCTGGGTTCCGCTGCTGCTGACATATGAATAGAAGCAAACAAGGGTAAATTGTCCTACACCGCAAGATACTATAGGCAGTGGATGACAGAGGGTGAATTGCTGTTGACAATACTCTAAACGTTCCAGACATTTTTTTATCACAGTGACAACATGTAAGACTTGATGCACCATTACGACCTTTATTTCAACATTTCCAGTACATAATGGAGAAGCCAAATCTCCCAACCAACTCCTGTCATACCGATAGTACAGACGTCCGAAGGCAAAGTTATGCTGACTGTTGGAACGCCAAAGATGTCATATCAAAAGATTATCTGCTTCGTGGCGACACTGTTAAAGGACAGTAATATCCAATTCTCCTTACCAAACTAAAATACAGTTCTGGTCAGAAATTGAGAGACTGCACTTACGCCGAAGCTTCCTTTCCTTCAACACAACATGCCCTCTCATAAAGCACGGCTTGTGAAGCTAGTAGACAAGGACGTGGATATTGAAATGTTTCCACACCCACCCTATTCACCAAATTTAGTTCTATTATACTTAACAAACAGCTCCAGTTAGATGATTTTGACAGTGATGTAAAAGTATATTGTCATTTGATAACCGGTCCAGCTATAAAATGTGTATCCTATTTCTAAACTCTTTTCAAGGCCAAGTAAGGATGGCGTAAGGTGCCAATTCAAGTGGTGTCCACATTGTCAAGGAATGAACACTTAGCAACATGTTAGTTCTCTGTACCATTTCTTTCACAGCCAGGGTAAGGACGTATGTGCTTCCTGAGCACTGACCTATATCATCGTTATAATCATCATACACGCTGCTCCGACCACACAAGTGTCCAGTTCACAACAAGGAAACAGATGAGCAACTTTTATATGTGTATTTTCATGTAATGTTTTTCATGTCATTGTATCAGTGTGTTTGTTGTTTCTGTGCTGATGAAGGCATGTGCCGCAAGGTCCATTTTGCTACTTTTAAAGCTTACTGTCAACTTATAGTTTGTTTGTTTGTGTTTTAGGCACGGCCAGCTCAGGCTCTGAAATACTTAATGATGATGATAATGGCTTCAAGCGGTGCAACGGTGTAACATTTCGTACAGCAACACGAGAAAAGGATTAGCCCCACTACAATCACTCCTACCCTCTAACGTTGGGGATTTAGTGCAGTTTAAATCTTTTTATTCACCGTGCTTTTTGTTATGAATCAATGTTTGAAAACTAAACTTGACGGGTGTCGCGTTTGGCGCTTGTGTACCATTTCTGTTTCTGTCTGTTGTTATTATTATAGTTTTTTATTTCGGTTGGGGAAGACTTGTCGCTGCAATGGCCTTTCTGTGATAGTTTCTTGCATACCTGAATGTAGGCACTTCGTGTATTCCGTGTTTTCACATGACGGGTAGTTTTGTCTCTAGTTGAAGGTTACAGTACCCGTAATGTCATGACGTTTAGCGCACATTATGAGTAGAGTTTTGTCTCTAGTTGAAGGTTACAGTACCCGTAAATGTCATGACGTTTAGCGCACATTATGAGTAGAGTTTTGTCTCTAGTTGAAGGTTACAGTACCCGTAATGTCATGACGTTTAGCACACATTATGAGTAGAGTTTTGTCTCTAGTTGAAGGTTACAGTACCCGTAATGTCATGACGTTTAGCGCACATTATGAGTAGAGTTTTGTCTCTAAGTTGAAGGTTACAGTACCCGTAATGTCATGACGTTTAGCACACATTATGAGTAGAGTTTTGTCTCTAGTTGAAGGTTACAGTACCCGTAATGTCATGACGTTTAGCGCACATTATGAGTAGAGTTTTGTCTCTAGTTGAAGGTTACAGTACCCGTAATGTCATGACGTTTAGCGCACATTATGAGTAGAGTTTTGTCTCTAGTTGAAGGTTACAGTACCCGTAATGTCATGACGTTTAGCGCACATTATGAGTAGAGTTTTGTCTCTAAGTTGAAGGTTACAGTAGGCATATTGTCATGACGTTAAGCGCGCATGATGGGAAGAGAATTGTTGTCTCTAGGTTTCAGGTTACAATATCCGTAATGTCATGACGTTTAGCGCGCATGATGGGAAGAGAATTGTTGTCTCTAGGTTTCAGGTTACAATATCCGTAATGTCCATGACGTTTAGCGCGCATGATGGGAAGAGAATTGTTGGTCTCTAGGTTTCAGGTTACAATATCCGTAATGTCATGACGTTTAGCGCGCATGATGGGAAGAGAATTGTTGTCTCTAGGTTTCAGGTTACAATATCCGTAATGTCATGACGTTTAGCGCGCATGATGGGAAGAGAATTGTTGTCTCTAGGTTTCAGGTTACAATATCCGTAATGTCATGACGTTTAGCGCGCATGATGGGAAGAGAATTGTTGTCTCTAGGTTTCAGGTTACAATATCCGTAATGTCATGACGTTTAGCGCGCATGATGGGAAGAGAATTGTTGTCTCTAGGTTTCAGGTTACAATATCCGTAATGTCATGACGTTTAGAACACATGATAGGTAGAGTTTTGTCTCTAGGTTGAAGGTTACAGTACCCGTAATGTCATGACGTTTAGCACACATTATGAGTAGCGTTTTGTCTCTAAGTTGAAGGTTACAGTACCCGTAATGTCATGACGTTTAGCGCGCATGATGGGAAGAGAATTGTTGTCTCTAGGTTTCAGGTTACAATATCCGTAATGTCATGACGTTTAGAACACATGATAGGTAGAGTTTTGTCTCTAGGTTGAAGGTTACAGTACCCGTAATGTCATGACGTTTAGCGCACATGATGAGTAGAGTGTTGTAGTGGTGAACATATCATCATCATCATCATCATCATCATCATCATCATCATCATCATCAAGTCCCTAGTAAACTGTGAGAATAAACCAATGAAATGACAACAAGATCTCCCTTGGGGAAAACTCGCTACAAGAGATGGAGTCATACATCTGTTTAGATATACATGCAAACAAAGATGGGGAACATATCATAATCATCATCATCATCATCATCATCATCATCATCATCATCATCATCAAGTCCCTTGTAAGCTGGCGTAGGCGTTTATGGCTCTGCGGATCGCGGTCTTTGTTGTTATGGATCAGCTTTGCTGATGGTATTCCTCCATGTCACCGCCTTAGTCCATCCAGTATAATTTCTCTTGGTCTGCCTCTGCCTCTAGATATTTCCAGTTGTCATGATGTTCTCGGATGCCTCTCTTCTCATTACATAACCAAAGAAAGCTGTTTGTCTCTTTCTTATTGTTGTATATAGTGTTCTAGTTTCATTAGCCTCATCCAGACAATCATTGTTAATTACTCTGGCAGTCCAAGGAATTCACAACATTGTCTTAGGAACCACATCTCTGTTGCTTCCAAGTTCTTCCGAGTTTGTTCATTTACACTCCAAGATTCACTGCCATACAGCAAAACTGGTTCTATATAGCACTTCAACTCTGTCTTTCTTAAATTCAATGACAGTGGCTTATTGCATAAGATAGTCTTTATTTTCTGAAATGCAGCTGATACGAATGATGCTGGTGATGACGATGGTGATGATGATGGTGATGATGATGAGTGTGGTGTTGATGATGATGATGATGATGATGATGATGATGATGATGATGATGATGATGATGATGATGATGATGATGATGATGATGGATGGTGGTGATGATGATGATGATGATGATGATGATGATGATGATGGATGATGGTGATGATGATGATGATGATGATGATGATGATGATGATGATGATGATGATGATGATGATGATGATGATGATGATGGTGGATGGATGATGATGATGATGGATGATGATGATGATGATGATGATGATGATGATGATGATGATGATGATGATGATGATGATGATGATGATGATGATGGTGGTGATGATGATGATGGATGATGATGATGATGATGATGATGATGATGATGATGATGATGATGATGATGATGATGATGATGATGATGATGATGATGATGATGATGATGATGATGATGATGATGATGATGATGATGATGATGATGATGATGATGATGATGATGATGATGATGATGATGATGATGATGATGATGATGATGATGATGATGATGTGATGATGATGATGATGATGATGATGATGATGATGATGATGATGATGATGATGATGATGATGATGATGATGATGATGATGATGATGATGATGTGATGATGATGATGATGATGATGATGATGATGATGATGATGATGATGGTGATGATGATGATGATGATGATGATGATGATGATGATGATGATGATGATGATGATGATGATGATGATGATGATGATGATGATGATGATGATGATGATGATGATGATGATGATGATGATGATGATGATGATGATGATGATGATGATGATGATGATGATGATGATGATGATGATGGTGATGATGATGATGATGATGATGATGATGATGATGATGATGATGATGATGATGATGATGATGATGATGATGATGATGATGATGATGATGATGATGATGATGATGGTGATGATGATGATGATGATGATGATGATGATGATGATGATGATGATGATGATGATGATGATGATGATGATGATGATGATGATGATGATGATGATGATGATGATGATGATGATGATGATGGTGATGATGATGATGATGATGATGATGATGATGATGATGATGATGATGATGATGGTGATGATGATGATGATGATGATGATGATGATGATGATGATGATGATGATGATGATGATGATGATGATGATGATGATGATGATGATGATGGTGATGATGGTGATGATGATGATGATGATGATGATGATGGTGATGATGATGATGGTGATGATGATGATGATGATGATGATGATGATGATGATGATGATGATGATGATGATGATGATGATGATGATGATGATGATGATGATGATGATGATGATGATGATGATGGTGATGATGATGATGATGATGATGATGATGATGATGATGATGATGATGATGATGATGATGATGATGATGATGATGATGATGATGATGATGATGATGATGATGATGATGATGATGATGATGATGATGATGATGATGATGATGATGATGATGATGATGATGATGATGATGATGATGATGATGATGATGATGATGATGATGATGATGATGATGATGATGATGATGATGATGATGATGATGATGATGATGATGATGATGATGATGATGATGATGATGATGATGATGATGATGGATGATGATGATGATGATGATGATGATGATGATGATGATGATGATGATGATGATGATGATGATGATGATGAGATGTGTATGATGATGATGATGATGATGATGATGATGATGATGATGATGATGATGATGATGATGATGATGATGATGATGATGATGATGATGATGATGATGATGATGATGATGATGATGATGATGATGATGATGATGATGATGATGATGATGATGATGATGATGATGATGATGATGATGATGATGATGATGATGATGATGATGATGATGATGATGATGGTGATGATGATGGTGATGATGGTGATGATGATGATGATGATGATGGTGATGATGATGATGATGATGATGGTGATGATGATGATGATGATGATGATGATGATGATGGTGATGATAAAACAGCTCGAGATTTGAGACACCAATCAGATGTAATCATTGGCATCTCAAGGATATGCCATTGCTGTTTAGATGAAGTATTAAAATAAGAATAAGAAAGGCGCGGTGCTGTTGAGATGAAGTATTAAAATAAGAATACGAATGGCACAGTGCTGTTGAGATGAAGTGTTAAAATAAGAATAGGGAAGGCACAGTGCTGTTGAGATGAAGTGTTAAAATAAGAATACGAATGGCACAGTGGGTTTCGAAGGACTGGGAATCTTGTGGGAGTAAAAGGAAATTGCAAAGAAGGAGTTGTGTTTTAATAATAAAAAAAAGTTAGTTGCATATCCTTTACAGGACGTTGCAGGCAACACCAGCATTTTTTGCTGTTGTGATATCTTAGCACAGTGGTTCTCAAACCGGTGGGGAAATCCCTCCCTGGGGATGGGGGGGGGGGAAATTTGGGGGTTACTGGGGGGGATTAAGACCACAGATTGGCAGACTCAAAAAGGCTTCCGGCACAATATCTTATTAAGTGACAAGTCTTTGACGTTTTAACTGTTTGATTATTGTAATATGATTAATTTGGTGTGTTAATAAATTATTGTGAATATAAGAAAAAATGCATCTTTTGAGGCTGACAATTTTGGAAAGGGGGAATTCTTCTTTCGTTCTCTGGAAAAGGGGGTATGACATTGTGACATGTGGTGAAATGGTGCATGGGCCAAAAAAGGCTGAGAACCACTGTCTTAGCAAGTTTACGTTCAGTAATTTGTCATTAATTTCTGAACGACCGACACCCATACCATTTCGAAAAAAAACCCAACGCAATACGTTCTGCTGTTTTGACCGCGGGTATGCGGGATCACGAACCGCTTCCGTAAACTCTTCTCCACGAAGCGTGTTGTATTTTAATATTATTTTAAAATGGCATTTGTTTCATTAGATCTGTCTGTGTTGTTCCGTCCCAGTGAAGGTTTGTGCAATCGAAACGTCGTTTGTTGTGTCGTAGTACGCATATTTTTATTGTATAATTTTATTAGTATATATTTTTGGGGATTTTCACTCTGATTTATGTTCACCATTACAGAGTCGGTTGTAAGGTATGCACACCGTGTCCGTGTTTAGTATGTTTCATCTCTTCGCGGGAGTTACACATACCTGTTTGTATTTCCTAAAGAAAATTAAGCTTGGCAACAAACTTAGGATAATGAACCCGTTGGTGTAACGGTTGGGATACTGCTCTGACAGTGGCATGGGTGCGGTGGGTCGAGGACTCTGTACCAGCCTTTGAGAGAAAGACAGGCCATAAATCCCTCCGTACACTCAAGCATGCAAGATATGTTATGGTCCTAACACTTTATATACTCACAGCAGGTTCCTGGTATTCTAGGCTTATTTGTTTTATGCCTTTCTCCTGTTAACTATTTTCATTTTATATCATCATCATCATGTGCAATGCCAATACGTGTGTGCAGTCACGTTTCGCCATTTCACACGAACACTCCAGAGTCGTGGGTCAGCTTTGTGTTTTTGTCTCGATCATGCCACGAGGCCAAGCTATCCAGATATTTACTTCGCTGTCTTCCCCTTGTTCTTTCCATTCAATTTTGCTAGTTGTCACTAAGTTCTCTAGTTCATGTCTTTTCATAGCGTACCAATGCGACTGTCTGCGTCTAATTTCACTAATCAGTTTACGGTTTTCATTTGCTTCTTCACGGATTTGCTCATTGCATCAGCATATATACACTTACATCTAAGATGGCGTCGTCTTGTTCAAATGTTGCACGTTTCATGCAATCACGTGATCGCAGCCATATATTCACTGACTGAATATTTCATCTTAACGGGGATTGCATAACCTAGAGTTATCATTGATTACATCAGACTGGTGTCGCAAATGTCGACCAAGTATATTATCATCGTTATTATCATTAGCAGAAGCAAAATTATCATATACAGCATTATCATCAAAATCATCATTGTCATCGCCATCCAGTAAAATTGGCGTGGCCGAAATATTAAAAGCACACACTCTTAAGCTTCCGGTGCTATGATGGCAGGGTAGGGGGTTCTTTCCATACACTGGTCAGTTGGACAAACATGTTGAATTCTCGTCCATGACTTATGAATGTGAATTGTGTCTTTCGTAATTGTGTTCTGTAGAGCTCCTAACAAATTAAAATCGTAAACTGATTAGAGACATTAGACGTAGACAGTCAAAATGTTTTGGACATGTTATGAGAAGAAATGAATTGGAGAACTTGGTGACAACTGGCAAGCTCGAAGGGAACAGTCCAAGGGGAAGACCGAGAAGCAAATACCTGGATGGCTTGGCCACATGGCATAGTCGAGACAGAAACACTGAGCTGATCCATGACTGTGGTGATCGAGTGAAATGGCGAATCATGACCGCCAACGCTTTCCGGCATGGCACATGATGAATGGAAAGCTCTATTACTCTCTGTCTGTGTGTGTGTGTGTGCGTGTGCGTGCGCGTGCGTGCGTTTAAATATTGTTCGACTTCACAGCGAGCGACAAACAAATCAGCACCCAGTGCCATTTCTCACTGCACAATGATTGTGATGTCTAATGCTGACATTAGGTTTTATGTCGGATGACTGTGATGACTGACTAATGTTGACATTAGGTTTTATGTCGGATGACTGTGATGACTGACTAATGTTGTCATTAGGTTTTATGTCGGATGACTGTGATGACTGACTAATGTTGACATTAGGTTTTATGTCGGATGACTGTGATGACTGACTAATGTTGTCATTAGGTTTTATGTCGGATGACTGTGATGACTGACTAATGTTGACATTAGGTTTTATGTCGGATGACTGTGATGACTGACTAATGTTGTCATTAGGTTTTATGTCGGATGACTGTGATGACTGACTAATGTTGACATTAGGTTTTATGTCGGATGACTGTGATGACTGACTAATGTTGTCATTAGGTTTTATGTCGGATGACTGTGATGACTGACTAATGTTGACATTAGGTTTTATGTCGGATGACTGTGATGACTGACTAATGTTGACATTAGGTTTTATGTCGGATGACTGTGATGACTGACTAATGTTGACATTAGGTTTTATGTCGGATGACTGTGATGACTGACTAATGTTGTCATTAGGTTTTATGTCGGATGACTGTGATGACTGACTAATGTTGACATTAGGTTTTATGTCGGATGACTGTGATGACTGACTAATGTTGACATTAGGTTTTATGTCGGATAACTGTGATGACTGACTAATGTTGACATTAGGTTTTATGTCGGATGATTGTGATGACTGACTAATGTTGACATTAGGTTTTATGTGGGATGACTGTGATGACTGACTAATGTTGACATTAGGTTTTATGTCGGATGATTGTGATGACTGACTAATGTTGTCATTAGGTTTTATGTGGGATGATTGTAATGATTAATGTTGTCATTAGGTTTTATGTGGGATGATTGTAATGATTAATGTTGTCATTAGGTTTTATGTGGGATGATTGTAATGACTATTGTTGTCATTAGGTTTTATGTAGGATGATTGTGATGACTAATGTTATCATTAGGTTTTATGAAGGATGATTGTGATGACTAATGTTATCATTAGGTTTTATGTAGGATGATTGTGATGACTAATGTTGTCATTAGGTTTTATGTAGGATGATTGTAATGACTAATGTTATCATTAGGTTTTATGTGGGATGATTGTAATGACTAATGTTATCATTAGGTTTTATGTGGGATGATTGTGATGACTAATGTTATCATTAGGTTTTATGTAGTATGATTGTAATGACTATTGTTGTCATTAGGTTTTATGTAGTATGATTGTGATGATTAATGGTGTCATTAGATTTTATGTAGGATGATTGTGATGACTATTGTATTCATTAGGTTTTATGTGGGATGATTGTAATGACTAATGTTATCATTAGGTTTTATGTGGTATGATTGTGATGACTAATGTTGTCATTAGGGTTTATTTGGGATGATTGTAATGATTAATGTTGCCATTAGGGTTTACTTGTGTAACTCAGTGAAGCCTTCATGTGTAACTTACTCCTGTTTACTTGTGTAACTCAGTGAAGCCTTCATGTGTAACTTACTCCTGTTTACTTGTGTAACTCAGTGAAGCCTTCATGTGTAACTTACTCCTGTTTACTTGTGTAACTCAGTGAAGCCTTCATGTGTAACTTACTCCTGTTTACTTGTGTAACTCAGTGAAGCCTTCATGTGTAACTTACTCCTGTTTACTTGTGTAACTCAGTGAAGCCTTCATGTGTAACTTACTCCTGTTTACTTGTGTAACTCAGTGAAGCCTTCATGTGTAACTTACTCCTGTTTACTTGTGTAACTCAGTGAAGCCTTCATGTGTAACTTACTCCTGTTTACTTGTGTAACTCAGTGTAGCCTTCATGTGTAACTTACTCCTGTTTACTTGTGTAACTCAGTGTAGCCTTCATGTGTAACTTACTCCTGTTTACTTGTGTAACTCAGTGTAGCCTTCATGTGTAACTTACTCCTGTTTACTTGTGTAACTCAGTGTAGCCTTCATGTGTAGCTTACTCCTGTTTACTTGTGTAACTCAGTGTAGCCTTCATGTGTAACTTACTCCTGTTTACTTGTGTAACTCAGTGTAGCCTTCATGTGTAACTTACTCCTGTTTACTTGTGTAACTCAGTGAAGCCTTCATGTGTAACTTACTCCTGTTTACTTGTGTAACTCAGTGTAGCCTTCATGTGTAACTTACTCCTGTTTACTTGTGTAACTCAGTGTAGCCTTCATGTGTAACTTACTCCTGTTTACTTGTGTAACTCAGTGTAGCCTTCATGTGTAACTTACTCCTGTTTACTTGTGTAACTCAGTGTAGCCTTCATGTGTAACTTACTCCTGTTTACTTGTGTAACTCAGTGTAGCCTTCATGTGTAACTTACTCCTGTTTACTTGTGTAACTCAGTGTAGCCTTCATGTGTAACTTACTCCTGTTTACTTGTGTAACTCAGTGAAGCCTTCATGTGTAACTTACTCCTGTTTACTTGTGTAACTCAGTGACGCCTTCATGTGTAACTTACTCCTGTTTACTTGTGTAACTCAGTGAAGCCTTCATGTGTAACTTACTCCTGTTTACTTGTGTAACTCAGTGAGCCTTCATGTGTAACTTACTCCTGTTTACTTGTGTAACTCAGTGAAGCCTTCATGTGTAACTTACTCCTGTTTACTTGTGTAACTCAGTGAGCCTTCATGTGTAACTTACTCCTGTTTACTTGTGTAACTCAGTGTAGCCTTCATGTGTAACTTACTCCTGTTTACTGTGTAACTCAGTGAAGCCTTCATGTGTAACTTACTCCTGTTTACTTGTGTAACTCAGTGAAGCCTTCATGTGTAACTTACTCCTGTTTACTTGTGTATCAGTGAAGCCTTCATGTGTAACTTACTCCTGTTTACTTGTGTAACTCAGTGAAGCCTTCATGTGTAACTTACTCCTGTTTACTTGTGTAACTCAGTGTAGCCTTCATGTGTAACTTACTCTGTTTACTTGTGTAACTCAGTGAAGCCTTCATGTGTAACTTACTCCTGTTTACTTGTGTAACTCAGTGAAGCCTTCATGTGTAACTTACTCCTGTTTACTTGTGTAACTCAGTGAAGCCTTCATGTGTAACTTACTCCTGTTTACTTGTGTAACTCAGTGAAGCCTTCATGTGTAACTTACTCCTGTTTACTTGTGTAACTCAGTGAAGCCTTCATGTGTAACTTACTCCTGTTTACTTGTGTAACTCAGTGTAAGCCTTCATGTGTAACTTACTCCTGTTTACTTGTGTAACTCAGTGAAGCCTTCGTGTGTAACTTACTCCTGTTTACTTGTGTAACTCAGTGAAGCCTTCATGTGTAACTTACTCCTGTTTACTTGTGTAACTCAGTGAAGCCTTCATGTGTAACTTACTCCTGTTTACTTGTGTAACTCAGTGAAGCCTTCATCTGTAACTTACTCCTGTTTACTTGTGTAACTCAGTGAAGCCTTCATGTGTAACTTACTCCTGTTTACTTGTGTAACTCAGTGTAGCCTTCATGTGTAACTTACTCCTGTTTACTTGTGTAACTCAGTGATAGCCTTCATGTGTAACTTACTCCTGTTTACTTGTGTAACTCAGTGAAGCCTTCATGTGTAACTTACTCCTGTTTACTTGTGTAACTCAGTGTAGCCTTCATGTGTAACTTACTCCTGTTTACTTGTGTAACTCAGTGAAGCCTTCATGTGTAACTTACTCCTGTTACTTGTGTGTAACTCAGTGAAGCCTTCATGTGTAACTTAATCCTGTTTACTTGTGTACTCAGTGTAGCCTTCATGTGTAACTTACTCCTGTTTACTTGTGTAACTCAGTGTAGCCTTCATGTGTAACTTACTCCTGTTTACTTGTGTAACTCAGTGTAGGCCTTCATGTGTAACTTACTCCTGTTTACTTGTGTAACGCAGTGTAGCCTTCATGTGTAACTTACTCCTGTTTACTTGTGTAACTCAGTGTAGCCCTTCATGTGTAACTTACTCCTGTTTACTTGTGTAACTCAGTGTAGCCTTCATGTGTACTTACTCCTGTTTACTTGTGTAACTCAGTGTAGCCTTCATGTGTAACTTACTACTCCTGTTTACTTTGTGTAACTCAGTGAAGCCTTCATGTGTAACTTACTCCTGTTTACTTGTGTAACTCAGTGTAGCCTTCATGTGTAACTTACTCCTGTTTACTTGTGTAACTCAGTGTAAGCCTTCATGTGTAACTTACTCCTGTTTACTTGTGTAACTCAGTGTAGCCTTCATGTGTAACTTACTCCTGTTTACTTGTGTAACTCAGTGTAGCCTTCATGTGTAACTTACTCCTGTTTACTTGTGTAACTCAGTGAAGCCTTCATGTTGTAACTTACTCCTGTTTACTTGTGTAACTCAGTGTAGCCTTCATGTGTAACTTACTCCTGTTTACTTGTGTAACTCAGTGTAGCCTTCATGTGTAACTTACTCCTGTTTACTTGTGTAACTCAGTGAAGCCTTCATGTGTAACTTACTCCTGTTTACTTGTGTAACTCAGTGTAGCCTTCATGTGTAACTTACTCCTGTTTACTTGTGTAACTCAGTGATAGCCTTCATGTGTAACTTGACTCCTGTTTACTTGTGTAACTCAGTGAAGCCTTCATGTGTAACTTACTCCTGTTTACTTGTGTAACTCAGTGTAGCCTTCATGTGTAACTTACTCCTGTTTACTTGTTGTAACTTCTGTGTAACTCCTGTTACTTGTGTAACTCAGTGTAGCCTTCATGTGTAACTTACTCCTGTTTACTTGTGTAACTCAGTGAAGCCTTCATGTGTAACTTACTCCTGTTTACTTGTGTAACTCAGTGTAGCCTTCATGTGTAACTTACTCCTGTTTACTTGTGTAACTCAGTGAAGCCTTCATGTGTAACTTACTCCTGTTTACTTGTGTAACTCAGTGAAGCCTTCATGTGTAACTTAATCCTGTTTACTTGTGTAACTCAGTGTAGCCTTCATGTGTAACTTATCCTGTTTACTGTGTAACTCAGTGTAGCCTTCATGTGTAACTTACTCCTGTTTACTTGTGTAACTCAGTGTAGCCTTCATGTGTAACTTACTCCTGTTTACTTGTGTAACTCAGTGTAGCCTTCATGTGTAACTTACTCCTGTTTACTTGTGTAACTCAGTGTAGCCTTCATGTGTAACTTACTCCTGTTTACTTGTGTAACTCAGTGTAGCCTTCATGTGTAACTTACTCCTGTTTACTTGTGTAACTCAGTGAAGCCTTCATGTGTAACTTACTCCTGTTTACTTGTGTAACTCAGTGTAGCCTTCATGTGTAACTTACTCCTGTTTACTTGTGTAACTCAGTGTAGCCTTCATGTGTAACTTACTCCTGTTTACTTGTGTAACTCAGTGTAGCCTTCATGTGTAACTTACTCCTGTTTACTTGTGTAACTCAGTGAAGCCTTCATGTGTAACTTAATCCTGTTTACTTGTGTAACTCAGTGTAGCCTTCATGTGTAACTTAATCCTGTTTACTTGTGTAACTCAGTGTAGCCTTCATGTGTAACTTAATCCTGTTTACTTGTGTAACTCAGTGTAGCCTTCATGTGTAACTTACTCCTGTTTACTTGTGTAACTCAGTGAAGCCTTCATGTGTAACTTACTCCTGTTTACTTGTGTAACTCAGTGACGCCTTCATGTGTAACTTACTCCTGTTTACTTGTGTAACTCAGTGTAGCCTTCATGTGTAACTTACTCCTGTTTAGTTTGAACTCAAACGTTGTCCACACACGTGCTACTACTGCTAGTACATTGGGCTGATGTTTGCGTGTGGTTAGTTTTCCCTTTTACAGTATCCCTGTTTTAATTGTTTCAGCTGAAGTATAATTCATTTATTCACTTCATATGATATGTAACTCTGCAGTATACACCCGGCGAAGATGCAGGCAAAATATGCCAGACAATAAAATCGTGCAACAATTGTTTGTGACTTCTATGTTTAAATTTACTAAGAGGATACATTGTTTTGAAGACAGCATTTACTTAATTAGTGCATTCATTATTGCTTAATTGTATCCATTATTCTTTTGCCGCAGTTAACTACTTCCCGTTTAGCTGTTGTTTCATGGAATCGTTTTGCGGATTTTTCGTCCAGACGCAGCCATGGTATCGCTCCTTGCACGCACATTCCCTGCTCTCTTGTGTCCAGTGTTCATCATTGCCTTGATTTCTTGCAACTGTCATCACTTGATGCAATCAATGCATTATCAAAACTACTTTCATAAAGTGATATATTTCATGTGAAACGACACGACTTAACCTTGACAAGTGAAAGATTACGTCAAGATTGGTGACGCGGGCGTCAGAAATAGTCCACGTAAATTTACAGATTTCATCAGCAGGAAGAAATCCCGATGTCAGGGAGTGTCAGCTCATACATATTCATGAGCCAGCTCGCCAAGGTTGGCTGGCTGGCCTCTTCATTGGTTGCCCTACCGGTGTTTAAGTTCATATCGACCACGCAGCTCCCTCCAGCTGAGCTGTATTATTAAGTCAGTCAAGCCGGCGAACGGTGGATCATAGTTTCGTTCAGCTCTCGCCTTATTTCTCTGGGAAATACACGTATATTCTTCATCAAATTTTACCTGATTGTTAATCTCGTGAACATTAAACATGGTTCGTGTGGTTAGCCAAAACTTTAGCCCCCCGAGAAGCCGCCACAGCTCTGGGGAAACAGACAGAGACCTGGCTGAAAGGGCCAGCCAAGCTCTATCAGTTCATGGCAGAAAACGAGTTGAGACCCCAGACTTTGAATCTTCCAGCGACTCGTACTGGGATTCTGAACTGGATGGTGATCAGTGTGATGTTGGTGGATGCGAGCCTGGGATGGCGGCAAGCGACATCAACGGGAACGAAACTCCAGTAAAGTCGGTGAGTATTAGCTTGACCTAGTTGTGACCACTCAGCTGCTGGCTGATCAGCTGTCCAGGTGGTGATCAGTTGCATGAGATACTGCGTCACTCGGTCCCGGTAAACAAGTCTTGTTTTACCCCCTTATGCAATCGCCCGTCTCCCACACACAGTATTGAATATATCTGCA
>JACEFZ010026348.1:0-19336 GCA_014155875.1 Cepaea nemoralis | reverse complement strand
TTTTCGCTGGGGGGGGGCCCCTTTTACGGGCTTTTTCCGGGTTGGGGATTTGGGGGTGGCGGGGCTCTTTCGGCAGTCCAGCTTCCCGAGAGAGACCGAGCCACATGGGATAAAACGCGGTGCAATGAATTCGATCGTCTTGCCTTTAAACTCTATTTTAAAACCCTTCTCTGTGGCGTAGGGGTTACGGACGGAGTTCGTAATCCGCATACCGCGTTTGAAACACAGCCATGGGTGATTTGCCAGCAGACCGCCTTATGTTGGTCTTTATGAAATGGTATGGGTGCCGGTCGTTCAGAACGCAACGTAAACATTCCCAGGAATACGAACAGCCAAAATTGCTGGGGTTGACTGCTACGTCATGTACAGGATATTCAACAAACTTTGTTTTGGGGGGTAAAAGATCAAATCCTTTGCCTTGCCAGGATTTGATACAGGGTCTCTATATAGAAAGAATCGTATCCTAACGGCACGGTCACTTCTCCCCAACTTGTATAAACGCCAGAAGATGAACTCAACATTTGCAACAACACTACACCGAACATTCTAGCCCGTCCATATTTGTTGTTACAGTAAAATCAATAACGTATCTGTCACTACATTTTCTATTGAACATCTACGTATTGTCAGAAATTAAACATGAAATACAATTATATCTTTCTTTTAACAAGACATTCCAGATCTTGTAAACGAGCTAGAAACAAGAATACCAAGAGTTAGTCACTCCTATGATCTTCCCTATGACAACACAATTACCTAAATTTAGTTCGGCGTCTTCAGCAGGCCTTGGATTCGTTGTTAATGCTTTCATTTCCCTTGCCGGTTGCTTATGTAATCAACTGACAACCTGTGGCTTCTGGGAAATTGCCCAGGGCATGCGCGACAGTTTGTCTGCTGCTTCTTGTGTCCACGCAAACAAGAGGGAGTGTTGAATGTCAAATTAAGGATGTTGACGCCATCGGGCCTGTCTTTGTTTAGATAAGGTCCCAGGACAAACGATGGGCTTTTGCACTTTTCCGGCGCTTTATGTTTCTTTCCTTTATCTCAGCCATGTAGTCACCAACACTGCCCAACCTCTGGTTCTTCAATCAATCAATCAGGTCTGGTCTCCGCAATGAAGGTTGACTGCAATGGATCTCCAACACTGTCTGTCTCTTGCCTTGACTGTACATTCTGTCAGGCTGCTATTCGTCCATCTCTTGATGTTATCCTCCCACTTGTATCGTTGTCTACCTCTTGCTCGCTTGCCCTCAACCTTGGGTCTTACTCCTTGTCTTATGTTTGGCTCTGTTCCTTGGTCTGACATTTGACTTTGCATAGACTCCAGCGCTGCCTAACCTTTGGTTCTTACTCTCTCTGGCATTTGGCTTATCATCTTACTTTCTGTCTTCTATTTGGCTCTGTTTCTTGGTCTGACATTTGACTTATCATCTTACTTTTAGACACCAACGTTGCCTAACCTTAGGTTCTGACTTTCTGTCATATGTTTGGCTCAGTTTGTTGGTCTGGCGTTTGGCTTATCACGTTACTTTCTGTCTTTTGTTTGGCTCTGTTACTTGTTCTGACATTTGACTTATCATCCTAGTTTTACAAATAGTGCATTCTTATTGTCTAACGCTAGTTTTTATTAATCATTATTATTATCATCATTATCATGTACCTCGCCGATAAACTTGACGGCCACAGTTCGCCATCTCTCACTGTCACTAAAGAACAGCTCTGCTTGTCTCTTTGCATGCAGTGGCATGCTGATGGTGTAGCGCCACCTGGTGCGCACGATTACCTGGCGAGGCTGCTCCTATGCAGCACCCATTTACGTCGTTTGTTTTTCTGTGCACTGACGAATCATACCATTTTAGGCATCTGTGTAGAACAGTTAACAACCAGGGTCAGAATTAAATTGTAAGAAGACAGATATTATGGTCGTCTCTAAGAAGAAAGAAATATCACAAGGTAATATACGCGTAACTGGGAACATTGTTAAACAAGTTGATCGATACAATTATCTCGGCACAGTCGTAATAACATCTGATGGGAGGTGCCTTGAAGAGATTAGAACAAGAATCACTATGCAAATGTAGCCTTTTGCAAGATGGAAAACATACTGACCAATGATAAATGTGAATTGCAACAAAGAAGAAAATGTTGAAGTGCTACATATTGTCGTGTCCTCCGTTAAAGTGTCGTCCCTGGAGTGAGGAGATCCGACACCCACATTATAATATTATTTTTTTCCCCTTCAATATTCTGGAGAATCCACCAGCTTCCGTCCAACACACTCCATCAGCCTATGGACACCTTTTCCTATCACTCTCACACTGTCGTACTATGCCCCCTTCTCATACTTCCCCAACGCAACATACTCAACAACTCTTGCTTCTAGAAATTAATAAAGATTAATTTATTAAAATAAAAGTGTAACGTGTATGAGACCTGTATGCGAAGAAAATGTGTGACGTGTTCTATAAAGTGTGTAGACTCTGTCTCTCAGACATCAACTCAGGCAGCTGATCACAGCAAAGATAGACCACAGCACGTTACGTCAGAACAAGTACGTCTCACCCGTTGCCGGAACCATCTTGCCGGATAATGCTTTGCCTCTGTAGACCTCTGGTAATCCAATTTCATGAACATCCGAAATAGACACCGTGGTATTAAGAGTTAATCAGGGACCGGTTGCACTCTACACAATGTCCGTTCCTAATGTTCCTAAACAAACTGCACAAGTCTTTTGCAGTGTGTACACCGTCATTAATGTTAATTGTTAATGTGATTGATCCTCACTCGTGTCTATCTAGCCTCACTTATAATGTCTTGTGTTCTATTACACGAGATTATATAACACTAGGTAACTATTAGACTGTTCTCATTTAGTTACTACTGTCTGATGCTGTGTGGTGCATCAGTAATCATCACTATCTTTGGTGAATCAACTTCCTTCTAGCGTAAGTTACGTTTCTGTATGCAACTTTATTGATTGTTGAACTGGTGTTCTTCAGAATGGGTTTTTTAATTCTTTCCCAAAACTTGTAGAGTTTCCTTGGATCTGGTAGGGAACCTTAAATGGCACTACTTCAGTCCTATAAATCATATCTACATCTGCCATATAGGCACGTGTAAAATTAAGTCACTAATTAACACACGGTAGATATTATTTCCACTGGCACTGCAGTGCCCTGCACTCTGTCTAGAGCATATTTCAAGTCCCCCCTAGTTGATCTCAACTCGAGTTTATATGGCAAACTACCAAAGTCAAGAACTATTTTCCTGGCTTTAGTCCTGTCAGAGTTGTCAGTAATTGTTTAGATTCTCAAAACAAGCCAGCGAATTTCTGTATACTCCCACAAAGAGTTGCAAATAACCCCGTCAACTTCTCGATGTGCCGGAAACCAAGAATTGACAGATGCACTGTTTTCCTGTCTCTCGCTGCCAATTCCGGTTTGTCTCTGACTGTTGACAAACTGTCAATCTTCTGTTCAGTGGTGACAATCCCAGCAGCCATTTCCGTCTGATGTCCGGCAGTATAAGTGACAGACAGGGCTGTTCCATCTACTGCGCCGAGCAAGGCTATGTAATTCTAAATGTTTACAAACTGCCAACGCGGTGTATCCATTCCTTTTCACTCACCACCAAATGTGTATATGGGCTGACCTGATGTAACCTGTGCAGCTGTGTTTACTCTGTTAGTACGACTGTTGTGGGCCCAGAAAATATACGCCCAGCAAACGTCGGTAAATTTATCTGTTTAACTCATGGCAATCTCGCGACATAGGCCCCCTCTTAAGAGAGTAGTCCATCTCACTCTCCTCCACCATGAGTTAAATCCAGATAATTCATTCCTCTTCTTCAGGAGCTGGGTGTCTTGACAAGAAATCCGCTCCAACATTCTCCTTCCCAGGAATGTACTCTACTGTGAAATTATACGGTTGAAGTAACAACGACCACCGCATCAAACGTGCGTTGAGCTTCTGAGAAGTCGCCAGGAACATCAGGGGCTGATGATCCGACTGAACCCGAAACTTAACTCCATACAAATATGGCTGAAATTTTTGCACTGCCCATACGAGGGACAAGCATTCTCTCTCGACGGTTGAATAATTCCTCTCCGCCTGTAGAAGTTTCTTACTTGCGTATGCCACAGGTTTCAAAACCGAAGCATCGTCTTTTCCTTCCTGTAACAAAGCGGCTCCAATTCCAATCGCACTCGCATCCGTTCTCAACACAAATGGTTTGGAAAGGTCAGGGAGCTGTAATACAGGTTTGCTGACCAAGGCCTCCTTTAACTGACTATAGGCATTCTCACATTCTGGTGTCCAAATGATTTGATCCGGTAATCCCTTTTTCAAGGTTTCCGTCAACGGAGCTCCCAGTTCCGTGAAATGTGGGATAAATTTGTGGTAGAACCCACACAACGAGAGAAAAGATCGCACATCCTTCTTCGTTTTTGGCCTTGGTGCATTTCTGATTTTCTCCAGGTTCTTCTCTTCTGGGACAATGTGTCCTGGAGTGATGGTGTGACCTAGAAATTCCAGAGTTGGTAACCAATCATGCACTTGGTTGGACGAGCAGTAAGCCCTGCTTCCTTGAGTCTATTAAACACTCTCTCCAAGGATTGTAAGTGGTCATCCAAGCTGTCACTGGAAATCAGAATATCATCCATGAATGAGATGATGGACGGATCCTGTAACGGATCTAGTAAAGTCCTCATCATGCGTGTAAACACACTAGGTGCATTGCTGAGTCCAAAGGGCATGACCTTGAATTCGTAGTGTCCACTGGGTGTACTGAAAGCTAACAGTGGTCGAATCTCCGGTTTGACTGGTATCTGATAGTACCCCCGACTCAGATCCACCTTTGAAAAGTACCGAGCCTTATGGAGCCTAGCGAATAGCTGAGTGGGATTCGGCAAAGGTTCCACCTGAAACTGTGTATGACTGTTCAGAAGTCGGTAATCTATACACAACCTGTGTTCTCCACTTGGTTTGCGTAACAAAACTACCCCCGCATTGTATGGGGATGTGGATGGTGCAATCACGTCATCCTCCAGCAGTTTTTTTATTTCCTCCTCCAGGGCCTTTTCTTTAGAGAATGGCACTGGGTAAACCTTTTGGCGAACAGGCTCCTGTGTGGTCAAAGTCATCTCGAACTCCACCAACCTCGTTCGTCCTGGTTTATCAGTCAATATCTCCTTATGAGACTTGAGAACCTGGGTTATCCTTTCCCTCTCCTGGGAGGTCAGATCAGGGTTCACTTGCACATCCCTATAGGTTTCCTGGTGTACTAAGGGATATTCCCTGCCCTCGCTGGTTCCCACTTCTGTCTCCACTGCAACAGCCATTGCCATGAGGTGAGCTGCCTTGTCTCCGGGTCTTTCTTCGTATTTCCGCAAGAGATTGATATGGAAAATCTTCGACTTTCCCCGGATCCGGATTTGATAGTTGGTTCTGGATATCACCCTTTCCACGGGAAATGGTCCTTGAAAACCTATCTCCAGTTTGTTGTTTCCCGTTGGGAGTAGCAACAAGACTTTATCTCCTACCTCTAGAGATCTTTCTTTAGACCTACGGTTGTAGTAAGCCGCATGTCTTTTCCTGGCCTTTTTCAAGTTTTGATTTGCCAGAGTCCATCCCTTGTGGAGTTTTTCTTTCAGTTCCTCCACGTATTGATAGGATGAGATCACTTCTTCTGACGTCCCCTCTTCAGTCCAACTCCTCAACATGGCTTCCAACGGTCCTTTGATTGGACGACCAAACAGCAACGTAGCGGGTGGTAGTCCTGTTGAGCCATGAGGAACTTCCCGATAGGCAAAGAGTGCTGCTGGGATATATTCATCCCACCTATCAGGTTTTTCCTGCGCTAGTTTCCTGAGCATTGTCATCAACGTGCCGTTGAAACGCTCTACTTGTCCATTGGCTTGAGGGTGGTAAGGGCTGGTATGTATGTGGTTAGAGTGAAACACCCTAAATACCTCCTCCATGAGTTTTCCACAAAACTGAGATCCATTATCCGTCAGAATTTGATCCGGAAAGCCTAATCTGGTAAAGGCCTCCATCAGTGCGTCCGCCACTCTTTTCGAGTCAATCGTGGTCAACGGTATAGCTTCACCCCACATTGTACAGCAATCCACCATTGTGAGTATATACATGTTCCTCTTCCTAGTCCTGGGAAGTGGACCCACGATATCGATGGCTACCCTCTCGAAAGGAGAGTTCATGATGGGCATCTCACCCAACATCACCGGTGCTGTCCAGTGTTTCGGTGCCACCCTCTGGCACTCAGGGCATGACTTCACATACCGACGCACATCATCTGTCATTCCCGGCCAATAGTAGTGGCAGGAAATCCGCTGCATGGTGGCGGCAATACCCATGTGTCCACTAAAGGAGATGGTATGCCCCATATGAAGAATCTGGGACCGATGAGCTTTCGGGACGACCAACTGACCGTATAGGTTGTCTCCCCTTCCTGCTCTCCTGTAGAGTATCCTATTCTTCATGTAGTACTGCCCCCGTCCTGGTGGATCAGCACTTTTCTGCAGCTTTTTGTAGCAAGGACGTAAAGTATCATCCTCACTCTGGGCAGTTCGTAGCTCCCCCGGCATTGGGTTAGTCACAATTGCGTCTGCCTCTTCCGTTTTCGTCTGAGAGCGAGTCTGCATTGCTCCCATATGGATTGGCTCCCTGGGCATTCCCAGAAAGACATACCGGCAACCTAGGATGACTGGAAAAATGGGATCGGTCAATACAGCGGCCTTGATGGTGCCGGTGACGTACCTTGACCGAATCTCCACATTAGCAATGGGCAACTTCATGGTTACAGCACTCTTCTGTGCAGGCTGTATATCCAATGTTTCACCTGTGAATTGTTCTGGATGTACCAGATCCGCAGAAATCACGGCCTCCCCGTCCAGTCCTGTGTCGTATAAACACTCCAATTGACGACAGTTAACCTCTACCAATTCCACTACAGGTGGTTTTTCCTGGTCTGGAGTCTCTTCCTCGGCCTCGACCTGTTCGGTGGGCTCCACCTTAGGTTTTCCTGAGCACACGACGAATTGAGTGTCTCCTGACTTTCCCCTGCAGTCAATAGCATTGTGCGTGTTTGACTGACATTGGTTGCACCATTTCCCTGTCCTGGATTTTCTATTGTCGGACTTGAATGAGCTCTCCTGGTGGCGAGCTTCCTTGTTGACCTTGGCATTTTCCGTGACAACCTCCTTGGAAGTCACTTGACATGCTGCAAAGTGAGGGTTCTTAGCCTTCGATTTGCAGTCCCTCGTATTGTGAGAGGGTGACTTACAAATTGAACACCACTTCTCCGACCACGGTCGTTTAGGTGTAGAGCTTGAAGTGCTCTTGCTTCCCTCCTTCTTCTTCTCTGAACTATCCTCTGATTTTTGCACATAAGGTTCCCACTTTTTGGTTCCTGAGTTTTTGGCTTTCTTCTTGTCATGTTTCTCTTGACTTTTGGTGTTGGTGGAAAGGTTCTCCCCTGCCTCCCCATGTACCTCGACGAACCGTTCTGCTAATTTATTCACGAGGTCAATACGTTCCGCTCCTTGTTCTCCCAGGAACGTCCTGAGAGGTTTAGACATTTGCTTCTTCAGCTGGTCGACCACCATGAGCTCTTCCAGACTCTCATAGTCATGTGCGAACCCAGCCAAATCCATCCACTTATGGAGATAAGATTTAAGACGCAAACTGTAGGCGGCAAACAACTCTCCCGGTTTTCGTTTCGCTGCTCGAAATTTTTTCCGGTAGGTATGTGACGTAACCTCGAATCGTTTCAGCAGAGCCGTCTTTAACTCATCATAATTGTTCTCATGTCCTGGTGGCAGGCGAGTATAAACCTCGTATCCGGTCCCGCGTAATCCCTGGGATAGCTTAAGATTCCATTTGTTACGCTCCAGACCCATAGCAACTGACATAGCCTCGAAGCGTTGAAGGTATTGGTCAATCTTCTCTTTGTCCTCCTCGTAGACCGCTAAAGGAAACTTCATAGCATGGTACCCATGTCCACCTACTGGTGTTGATCCTGGGATGGAGGAACCTCCAACTGCTCCCTCAGTTTCTCCATTAGATTGACTCTTGAGCTCGAGTTCCCGCATCCGGTACTCGTGCTCCCTCTTCTGTGCTTCTTGTTCAGCTTCTAATTTCCTAGCTGCTTGTTCAGCTTCAAATTTCCTAGCTGCTTGCTCAGCTTCCAATTTCCTAGCTGCTTGCTCAGCTTCCAATTTCCTAGCTGCTTGCTCAGCTTCCAATTTCTTAGCTGCTTGCTCAGCTTCCAATTCCATCCTTCTCAATTTCAGCTCAGCCTTTCGATCTTCCCTTTCTGCTTGACGATACTCTCTCTCCACTTCCTGTATGTAATCCGTTAGAGCAGACCCAGCCAATCCCATTTCTTCCCCCCTTGCCTTTAATTCTGCGGTGCTAAGTTTAGGGGTGGCCATTATACAGAGAGGTCAGCTAGCAGGTCTAGTACAATATAAATGCAAATTACTATACAGATATATGAACAAGTACTATAAATCTAGATATACCACACACAGCACATTCACGCAGTGACAAGAGTAGAATCAGGACCACAGACCTATGCAGACGTGTGAAGTGTGAACAGGTAAGATATTAGTCCTAACCCCTATCCACATTCACTCTAGCTGGATTCTCCAAAATGATATCTCCCTCTTATAACTAAGGATCCCGTGTCAAAGGACCCCGTTGTCAGAAGATCCCCCTGTCAAACGTTCCTGCTTGCAGGAGATCTCGCTGTCCAAGGATTCCGTTTACGGGAGATCCCGCTGTCCAAGGATCCCGTTTACGAGAGATCTCGCTGTCCAAAGATCACGTTTACGATAGATCCCGCTGTCCAAAGATCACGTTTACGATAGATCCCGCTGTCCAAATATCCCGGACGAGCCCCCAATAATGTCGTGTCCTCCTTTAAAGTGTCGTCCCTGGAGTGAGGAGATCCGACACCCACATTATAATATTATTTTTTTCCCCTTCAATATTCTGGAGAATCCACCAGCTTCCGTCCAACACACTCCATCAGCCTATGGACACCTTTTCCTATCACTCTCACACTGTCGTACTATGCCCCCTTCTCATACTTCCCCAACGCAACATACTCAACAACTCTTGCTTCTAGAAATTAATAAAGATTAATTTATTAAAATAAAAGTGTAACGTGTATGAGACGTGTATGCGAAGAAAATGTGTGACGTGTTCTATAAAGTGTGTAGACTCTGTCTCTCAGAAATCAACTCAGTCAGCTGATCACAGCAAAGATAGACCACAGCACGTTACGTCAGAACAAGTACGTCTCACCCGTTGCCGGAACCATCTTGCCGGATAATGCTTTGCCTCTGTAGACCTCTGGTAATCCAATTTCATGAACATCCGAAATAGACACCGTGGTATTAAGAGTTAATCAGGGACCGGTTGCACTCTACACAATGTCTGTTCCTAATGTTCCTAAACAAACTGCACAAGTCTTTTGCAGTGTGTACACCGTCATTAATGTTAATTGTTAATGTGATTGATCCTCACTCGTGTCTATCTAGCCTCACTTATAATGTCTTGTGTTCTATTACACGAGATTATATAACACTAGGTAACTATTAGACTGTTCTCATTTAGTTACTACTGTCTGATGCTGTGTGGTGCATCAGTAATCATCACTATCTTTGGTGAATCAACTTCCTTCTAGCGTAAGTTACGTTTCTGTATGCAACTTTATTGATTGTTGAACTGGTGTTCTTCAGAATGGGTTTTTTAATTCTTTCCCAAAACTTGTAGAGTTTCCTTGGATCTGGTAGGGAACCTTAAATGGCACTACTGCAGTCCTATAAATCATATCTACATCTGCCATATAGGCACGTGTAAAATTAAATCACTAATTAACACACGGTAGATATTATTTCCACTGGCACTGCAGTGCCCTGCACTCTGTCTAGAGCATTATTCAAGTCCCCCCTAGTTGATCTCAACTCGAGTTTATATGGCAAACTACCAAAGTCAAGAACTATTTTCCTGGCTTTAGTCCTGTCAGAGTTGTCAGTAATTGTTTAGATTCTCAAAACAAGCCAGCGAATTTCTGTATACTCCCACAAAGAGTTGCAAATAACCCCGTCAACTTCTCGATGTGCCGGAAACCAAGAATTGACAGATGCACTGTTTTCCTGTCTCTCGCTGCCAATTCCGGTTTGTCTCTGACTGTTGACAAACTGTCAATCTTCTGTTCAGTGGTGACAATCCCAGCAGCCATTTCCGTCTGATGTCCGGCAGTATAAGTGACAGACAGGGCTGTTCCATCTACTGCGCCGGGCAAGGCTATGTAATTCTAAATGTTTACAAACTGCCAACGCGGTGTATCCATTCCTTTTCACTCACCACCAAATGTGTATATGGGCTGACCTGATGTAACCTGTGCAGCTGTGTTTACTCTGTTAGTACGACTGTTGTGGGCCCAGAAAATATACGCCCAGCAAACGTCGGTAAATTTATCGGTTTAACTCATGGCAATCTCGCGACACATATAACCTATACTTTTGTATGAATATGAAACGTGGGCAAGATGGAAAACATCTAATGGTAGCGGAAGTGTGGTTTTTTTTTTTTTTTGGAGGAAAATGCAGTAGAAACCATGGATAGAGAGAAAACAAAAATACTTAGCAAGTCCTGCAAGAAGCAAATGAAAACCGTAAATTGATTAGGGAAATTGTATTAGATAGTCAAGATGTTTTGGGCACATTATGAGAAGACATAAACTAGGAAACTTGAAAAACACCATAAGATGGGGTGGGAACACAATAACGCCAGGCCTTAACAATTGTGCGACTCTGCTCAGACATGTAAAACCGCAAGGATGAAACGAACACAATTACAGCCATCCAAACATTCTCAAGGAAGCAGATATAAACATTTCCATTTACGAAAGAAGAAGAACGAGATACAACATAAGCGCCCCGACTATAACGAAATCGATAAGTCGACGGTTGAACAGGGCCATTCTTAACAAGAATTGGAATTGAATGGGAGAACTTGGTGACAGTTGGCAAGACTGAAGGGAACAGAAAAGGGGGAAGACAGAGAAGTAAACATCTGATTTGCTTGGCCACATGGCATGGTAGAGACAAGAACACAGATCTGATCCAGTCTCTTGTGTGAGATGGCGAAACATGACCGCCCACGCTTATCGGCATGGTAGAGACAAGAACACAGATCTGATCCACGTCTCTTGTGTGAGATGGCGAAACATGACCGCCCACGCTTATCGGCATGGTAGAGACAAGAACACAGATCTGATCCACGTCTCTTGTGTGAGATGGCGAAACATGACCGCCCACGCTTATCGGCATGGTAGAGACAAGAACACAGATCTGATCCACGTCTCTTGTGTGAGATGGCGAAACATGACCGCCCACGCTTATCGGCATGGTAGAGACAAGAACACAGATCTGATCCACGTCTCTTGTGTGAGATGGCGAAACATGACCGCCCATGCTTATCGGCATGGCAGAGACAAGAACACAGATCTGATCCACGTCTCTTGTGTGAGATGGCGAAACATGACCGCCCACGCTTATCGGCATGGCAGAGACAAGAACACAGATCTGATCCACGTCTCTTGTGTGAGATGGCGAAACATGACCGCCCACGGTTATCGGCATGGCAGAGACAAGAACACAGATCTGATCCACGTCTCTTGTGTGAGATGGCGAAACATGACCGCCCACGCTTATCGGCATGGCAGAGACAAGAACACAGATCTGATCCACGTCTCTTGTGTGAGATGGCGAAACATGACCGCCCACGCTTATCGGCATGGCACATGATTATTACTGTTGTTGTTGATGATTTTGTTCTCTTCAAGAGTATTAACGTTGAAATATCGAATGTTATAATCCTACTCTAGACTTGTTAATGTCAGAAGCACTAACCGTATTTGTCTGAGTCACAACTTTATGTTAGGTTTACAAGCACTCGGAAAACAATCACAAATCAACAGAATTGGACAAGTAGCTATAGCTTAAATAGTAAAAGCCCGATTTGTGTAAATGTATAAACAAATAGTTAAAAGCTCATGTGTCTCCAAACATAAATTATTTGTAAAAACGAGGTTATACAGATTTCATCATCATCATCATCATCATCATCATCATCATCATCATCATCATCATCATCATCATCATCATCATCATCATCATCATCATCATCATCATCATCATCATCATCACCATCATCATCACCATCATCACCATCATCATCATCATCATCATCATCATCATTAAAATCATCATCAAGTGCCATGCCAGCTGGCGTAGACGTTCATGACTCTTCAATATCTCGGTCATTGGTATTGTGGATCAACTCTGCTGCTGATATTCCTCCATGCCACAGTCTCAATCCATCCAGCATAATTTCTTTTGGTCGGCCTCTGCCTCTCTTCCCCTGGATCTGTCCAATCGTCACGATGTTCTCCGATGTCTCTCTTCTCATCATATGACCAATGAAAGTTGTTTGTCTCTTTCTTATTGTTGTATACAATGTTATAGTTTCATTAGCCTCTTTCAGGCAATTGTCGTAAGTTCCTCTGACAGTCCAAGGAATTCGTAGAATTCGTCTTAGGAACCACATCTCTGATGCTTCCAAGTTCTTCCTAATTTGTCCAGGTACATTCCAAAATTCACAGCCATACAGCAAAACAGATTCTATACAACACCTCTTTGTTCCATTTAATGATAGCTACTTTGTACAGCTTTATTTATTATAATTCTTCTGTTTATATCCGCCATGCATTACTGGTGCATGATGGGGACATTTCTTTGTCATATGACCATCAGAAATCTCGACTCGAGAAATGCTGAAACACGAACATAAACTCATACTTTGGTGAAATGTAACGACTTTCCTCAAAACATTAAAGTGAGCTAAGAAGAGATTAGACTGGGATGTTTAAAGATAAGGAATAACCAGATTTGAATCGCTGTCTTTCTTAAGAGTACTAACGATGGCATATGTGTTCTGAGCTTAGCTTAAACATCGCAGAAGGTTGACAGAATAGTATAAGTTTATGATTTGTGAAATAAGTGGTGATCTTTTATGTGACTTTATTGGGGTCGACGTGACATTGAATTGTTACATTGTCTAGAGGAGGAGCGGGGAACATCTGGCCTGCGGGCAGTATAAGGCCTGCGAAATCATTTGATCTAGCCCTGCCAAAGAAACCGGAGGCGTGACTCGAAATTCAATAAACATAAAAGTAAATTAGCATCTTTGCTACATCGTTCAATCTGGAACCAGCTAATATACTTGTTAACCTACAACATTAAATCATGGATGATGGTAGACTACCAAAAGGACATCTTCTTTGATGAGTTACAGATGGGTAAGAGATCTCTGGGTCGGAATCTATTACGAAACAAAGATGTGTGTAAAAGGGACATGATTGATACAGGGGTTGATAATGCACATTGGGAGCAAGTCGCCGCTGAACGTGTTGCATGAAAGGAAAATATCAGAAATGGAATAAAGACAAAGGAGAAAATGATTGCAGATAAGTCACACACCGAGCGTGCGAGACGTACGATGGTCATGATGGTGGAAATGACCATGTGTTCACATGCATGTACTGTGGGCGAACATTTACAGCGCGAATTGGCCTTATCAGTCACATTCGCCACCGCCATGGGTTCTAGTTACTCGTATTATGCCTTTTTGAAGCACAGTGTAACAAACTATCGTTTGTCAAGACGGCATGTTCCAATGATAAAACATTCAGCCTTAAAGCGACGATGAGCTGAAAGCTAGATACAACAACCAATGCGTGAATTCTATAAACATTACATAAGCAATGATGAATCCCAGCTTTGAGAAGACATGCTTCTTCCTCTTCTTCTTCAGCTTTCCGAGCCATTGAGGTTCTTTGCTGCAAATACAATCCGTCTCCATTCGTCTCTCTGGTGGACCTTCTCTTGCCAATCGTTGATTCCAAGTGCTTGTAGGTCTGTACATGTATTATCTCTCCACCGTCTTCTTGGTCTACCTCGGGGTCTACGGTCATTTATTTCCTGAGTGTAAGCGAGTTTTGTTTCCCTATTATCTTCCATTCTTTCTATATGCCCCAGCCATTGTAGTCTATTAGCCTTCATGATACCAGTGATTAGCGGGTACTTAAACAGATCATAAATGTCTTTGTTACTTCTTCTTTTCCACTCTCCACTTTGTGTATCCCTAATGGGTCCAAAGATGCGTCTTAAAATTTTGTTCTCAAAGGTTTGTAACAAGGCTTCGTCTCCTTTCGTTGTACTCCAGGTTTCAGAGCCATACAGCACAACTGGTCTGATCAGTGTTTTGTATATTGTGATTTTGGTGTTACGAGATAGCGCCTTTGATTTTAGTAGATGTTGTAGTGCATATTATATCTTATTTCCAGAGTTGATTCTAGTTTGTATTTCTTCCCTTATGATGTTGGAGCAGTTGAAGATTGTACCCAGGTATTTGTATGTTTCCGTTCTTTTAATGGTCATTTGAGAAGACATGCATTGACAAATAATTCTGTTTCCGATACAACTAACTGCCCAGAGCTGTTCTTTTCAAAACTTCTCATCGACTGCGCTCCAAACTGACCGGCTTAAACTTGTAAAAGCAACTGTGGATAGCAACATCATCCATACCAGCTATCATTACACGCGTCACTAAAGAGAAGCAGTTCCAATCTTCACATTAAGGATGAGTTAATAAAATGTTTGATCAAATATAGCAGGCTCACATTTAAGTTGTATATGTTGCGTATGGCCCGCGAATAATGTTATAACTATGCGAATGGCCTTTGGCAAAAACAAAAACAAACGGAAAAAAAAAATAAATATTCTCCGTCCCTGGTCTGAAATGGGCCCCTAATCTCTATTTCGTTCTTCAACTTCTATGGGTGTCGATCAATAGCTGTGAATTTATTTCACGAATCTTCGCGACAAGCAATAAACAGGGTGGCGGAGTGGTGCAGGGTCGCAGGGGTCGTTATAAACCCAGACAAGGCATCTGTTGTGTGGTACTCCCTGGATAACCGGATTGTGAAGGCCCCGTGTATTATATTGAATGGAGATGTCCTCTTAGTAGAGAAAGAGTAAATTGAAGTACTTTGGTATCAACTTTGACAGGTGTATGTCTTTTACAGATCATGTGGAGGCTTTGGTGGTGAAAGCTTGTAGGGAATTAATGCATTGAAGGCAATGGCAGCAACCGGGGTAGAGCAGAGGATGCTTTACAGGCTCTTTCAGCAGTTAATAATTTCCGTCTTTGAGTATGGTTTGGGGCTACTGACATTACCAAAGAGGCAGCTTGAAAGGTTGGAGAGCATACAGAATGCGGCCATGCGGGTAATCCTGGGGTGCACAAAAGACACGCCAATTATATGCATAAGGCATATCCTGGCGCTACCAACAATGGAGGATAAGCATATGGTCCTTCAAGCCAAATGGTACCTGAGAGTTGTTGCAGATAGGGATCACCCCCTGCATGAAGCCATGGATATGGTTAAGGGTCATAGACTAAGACAAGGCAGCTCCTGGATGACACAGGCAGAAATATCTATACGTCAGGTGTGTGGTCTAGAGACCATCAGTCGTGGAAAAGAGTGGGTTGAGGTTCAGGAAGACATGACGGACTGGTACAATGTAATAGTAACACTGGGTCGTGAGTGCAGAGAATGGGCAGCGTGTCGCACAGAGTTTGAGGTGCAACAACTGATCCAGAGTAATACACATTAAGGTGACTTAGTGATCTATACTGATGGGTCAGTGGTGAGAAACAGACGGAGTGGTTGGGGTTTCATTGCGAAGGCTAATGGACGATTCTTAAAAAAATGAGTCTGGCATATGAGTTTACAACATTCAGCCCGAGAATGGACGTGGAATCAGTCACAGCGGCATTCTGTTTGTTAGAGGAGACCACTGAAACACACATTGTCTTCATCACGGACTCCAGGTGTATGCTTAGTAAGGTGGAGAAAGGAATGTTTCATGTGGAGTGGCTCACCTCGCGTCAGAGGTCACAAGTTGTGATAATTGTATGGATGTTTTTTTTGCCCTGGCCATGTACGGGTGAATGAGCAGGCTGATAGGCTGACAGGGAATGCATCTCTTGGTGGTAGATTACCTATGGACAAGGTGGAGGTAGTCGTGCGCTTGTGGGACCAGGTGGAGAAGGTGGGGGAACAGATTGAAAACCCGTATGTAGAAATGATGAGATTGCGGGGGTTGGTAGGGGTTCTAGTAGAATCTCAAAACTGAGAGGGAAGACCAGGAGAACTTTCAATCGGGTAGGGGCGGGAACGATTAGTAGTGTGACTCTTCGCAGGCTGTTGAACGAGGGGACGGAGCACGTATGGGAATGTCCTGAGTGCAGCGATGTCAGTTCTTAACTGAACTGAACTCAACTCAATCTTCGCTTCCAGTCGACGAGCAAAGACTTGATGATGATGATGATGATGATGATGATGATGATGATGATGATGATGTTATGGATGATGTGACCAACAAACATATGGAAAATTTCCTGGTACAGAATTTATTAATATTTATTCTTTAATAATTTCTCATCCAAAATACAACTAGAGGGTATAAAGTTAGTTGCATATCCTCTACAGTACGCCCAGTGAACCAGGATTATTTGACCTTTTATAATTTCTTGGTAATATTACGTTCAGTAGTTTGCCATTGTTGTCTTAACGACCGACATTCATACCATTGTATCAAAACCACCGCAAAGCGGTCTCTTCCAAATGCCCCGCAACTGTATTTCGAACGCGGTATGCGGGATTGAGAATTGCATTAACTCCTTCTCTACAGCGCCGAGGGTAAAAGGGGAGTAGACAAACAAGTCGGGCATCATGTTTGGGCGGTTGTAGATCGCTCCCTGAGCACGAATGGTATCTTAATGCAATGGATGTCGATGTGACCCGGTACAGCCTCACATATCAAGAGGACATACCAGGCAGCTCGCGGGCACCGACAATCAACGACGAGCTGCCTCCGAGGCGATAAATTAAGTCATTGAGCATGAGTGCACCCTTTCCTTTACCAGTGAATGGTTGTCAGCTCCCATACAACTGGTGATGACTAACATTTTACACCGCGTGACGAAGCGACCCGCGATGCTGCAACGACAGCCAGTCAATTTTACCAAATATGCTGGAAATAATCAAGGGAGCTTTTATCCTTCCGCTGATTTGGTCAAAAGCTGCCATTTTGATAGAGTTAAAATTTCGTCCCTGGATTACGGCGCCAGATATGGGAGCTCTCCTGCCTTAGCATCGCCAAATTACCGTGGATAACCCGAAATCTCATTATAATGAATGCTAAAAAATATCACATATTTTTTCACGTGTCATGTGATTTTCCTGGGCAAGAAAAAAAGTTAAAGGCACTTTGACATCGTGAACCTGCATGATCCTAATTATTTTGTTTCCTCCTGTTAGCATCAATGGATCAAAGAAAATTGGAAGAATTGAGAACAGAAAGAAATCGCTCAAATTTAACTCAATAGATAACTCCAAAATTGCTCTGTAATTAAGTGTGGATTATGTATTTGGAACATTTGTTTGAGCTATACTGTTGTTGCTGTTGTAGACATAACCTTTGATGAGATCACGAGATGTATAAGAAACAATTATATAAGGAAGTGGGAGTCAGACCATAGTGACCATCAGAGAGATGATGCCTCTCACCAACTCAGCAGAAGAGAATTCACAACAATCTTCACACTTCGCGCAGGACACTACCGGCTGAACTACCTCATTGACAAAAGATAGGAGACACTGATGAATCTAACCGTGGGACTGATAAAATGACAGCTAAACAATTTTTTGCAGGAGTGTCCAACATATGTAGAGCAGATAAAACTATTTTCATCAATGCCAGCTCCATCTGAGGACAAACTCTATGGAGATGTTAACAAGCTCAAGCTGACTGCTAATTGTATTGTTCCTTGGTGTTCCTTGCCAGTGAGAAGTCCTGATCGTTCGGGTCCACATCGATTGACGGACGTCAGTCGCGGCGATTGGGCAATCTTGAGCATAGCCTACGATGGGTAGCGTTGTGGTATTCCGGTGTGATAATTTGGCGTGTCCAGTGTGTGCCGCGTGGTTACACACCCGCTTCACACGCGTGATCCGGGGCTTGTTTCCGGATCCGGTCAAGGGATATGCACTACTGACGAGCTCAAACGAGGGCGAAACTCGAGTATAGTGCTTCCATGACGTGGATGGGCCTTAGGTTTGTGCCGGAATGCGATCGGCGTTGCCAGTAGTGGGTTGTGCTCAATATTTAAATTTCAAATCCCGAAACAACCAAATAATCAATTGTATTGTTGTTAGAATTTATTCATATTGACGTCTGTAAGAAGAAGTAGAAGAAGAAGAAGAAGAAGAAGAAGAAGAAGAAGAAGAAGAAGAAGAAGAAGAAGAAGAAGAAGAAGAAGAAGAAGAATCAGTAGCAACAGAAGAACTAGAATCAGCATCAACAGAAAAAGAACATGAAGAAGGAGCTACAGCAGAAGCAGCAGCAGAAGAAGAAGAACAAGCAGAAGAAGTAAATAAACAACGCAATATAAAAGAGTGAATACCAATGAAATAATATACATATTGTATTCATGTGCGTATTCTGACAGTCTGCTTGGTTGCAGGGCATATTGCGCTTGAATTTACAGTGCGCTAATACTCCGGTAGTGGTATCTCTTTCTACACCTGTTATTTGGAATTCAACGCCAGCTTCCCGTACAGACAGCAATGAAAAACTATTGCACGTAAACTTGCCTAGAAAATCAACCGTGGATTAGGGTTGATAACAACGTTTCGCAAAGGACAAGTACATGTTTCTATGTGCGTTTTTACATGTTTCTGTGTGCATATTTACATGTTTCTATGTGCGTATTTACACAACAACAAACGAGTCAACAATTTGACGGCAGGAAAATCACTCTTGAAACGATAGTAGAAGTTTCCTAGGATAGACACTGATTCCCTACTAATAGTATAAAGTAAACTGACAGAGCGGGCACTAAGAGAAACCACTGTGACTGAAGACACTATACGAGAAGACACCGTTAGACAAAACATGACCACACACGAGGACAAAGACAGCAGGATGCATTGGATCGCAGCAGCATTTCTGCTATTACTCAAGTTCACATTAAATTACAGCTCTTTCTAGAACTAGTAGCATTGTCATCCGGCCGTCCCAAAACCCAAAAACCGTGGGGGAAAGTTTTTTTTAACAAAAGACAAGGGGCCCAAAGAAAAAACCAGAAAGGGAAAAAAAACCCCAATTTTGTTTATT
>JACEFZ010026347.1:0-19474 GCA_014155875.1 Cepaea nemoralis | reverse complement strand
AAGGCCGGTTGGTCTCAGCATATTAGGAACGTTCATTTGAAAACTCGTTCCAATGGCTTTATTACAAAAGCTGAAAGAAACTTTAAAAGTGTGTTGAATTATCAAAGCATTCATTTTAAATTGAATTTTCCCATGGGTTGGTCACAAGAAATCGCCGTAGGCACTCAGGCAAGCATCTCATTGGTCAGGTAGGCGGCGAATGCCATCCGCAGAAAAAAGGATTGTGGTTGCTCACTGAACCAAGTATTGCCGCGTTCATTACGTCTGCATCTGTGTGAAATGGTTGCCCCTTGAGAGCTTTTTTTTGAGGTCCGAACAAATGAAAATCACATGGTGACAAATTAGGACTATAGCCTGGATGTTGCAGAATTTCCCACTTCTTCCTTACTAATGCTTCCTGCCAATCTTTTTCAAGCGATGAGCATCTATATCTATAAAACGAGTGTATTTTGTGTGTTTTGTGGGTATTTATGTATTGGATGCGTTCGATAACGGTAATCCGTTGAGATGAAATTTTCTACACGTCTTCCTTTCATTCCTGTGCAACCGACTATAATAATTTCTTAATGTAAAATCTTCTACTTATTTAATAACATTTACTTTTCCATTTTCATTATATAATGTCTATATAGTAGGGGGACTTCACTCTAGAAAAGTTATTTCAAGGGGCATAACTTTTAATAACATTTCTATATACTTTATAGTCATATTTTGGACTTACCTGCACTATGTTAAACTCTTTGTCTATAGTTATTTCAGGCATATAAGTTATAATAAATAATGATATAATCTTTAAGGCATTTTCAAGTTTGCATAAAATAATGCATAATGCATAACATTGTAACCCTCTTTTTCTGCTTACAAAACTTATCAACTGTCTTTCGGTGATAAAAAAGTTTTCATTAAAAGTAAGATTTGTGTGGAAGGACTTCTTTTAAGTTACTGTGCCCCGGGGGCCTGGGGCGAAACCACGCCGGGTAAATAGATAGAAACAGACAGATAGTGGGGAACGAAGCTTATTTGACTATTATATTTAAATGACATGCTCCCCACCAGGGCCGGGGGTAAACCCCGGGCCGGGTCAGACAAAGACAACATTCGGAAACGGGAGAGTTTATATGACTACGTAATAAATTTAAAAGAAATGCTCCCACCAGGGACGGGTGAAGCCGGCCGGGACAGACAGAGAGAAAAAAAAACAACAAACAGATAGCCCGGGAACGTAGAGGTTATATGACTACGTATATAAATTAATGAGGTGTTTCCCCCACCAGGGCCTGGGTGAACCCGGGCCGGTTTCAGACAGACAGACAGCAGACAGACAGACGACAGATAGTCGGGAACGGGAGAGCTTATAGACTACTTATTAAATTAAATTAGATGCTCCCCACCGGGGACGGGGTGAACCCGGGCCGGTCAGCCGAAAACAGACAGACAGACAACAGAAAACAGACAGACAGACTATAGATAATAGATCCCCTCCAGGGCCTGGGCGAACCGGGCCGGGTCAGCTAGTTATTATATATTAACAAAATCACACCGCGAGAAAGCATGCCGGGTCGTTTATTCTTGATGGCTTTTTGCAGCTTGTCTAGTGTTTGCAAGTAATGGGTAGAGTTGATGTTAACACCGAGGTTCTTTAAAGTCGGCCAACAATAGCCCTTCATGGTCAAAAAATGCGCTCAGCATAACCTTACCAGCGGAAACCTGTAACTTGAATTTTTTGGCTTTTAGTGATCAAGCATGCTTCCATTGCATGCTCTCTATCTCTTTTGCTGCTCGGCTCAAAGTGGTGAAACCATGATTAATCGCATGCCACTATGTGGAAGAGAAATGCATCACCATCCACCCTGTAATGCAGCAAGTGGTTCAAACACCATCCAATGGGTTTCTCTTTTTGGAGGTCGGTCAACATCCGTGGTACCCACTGTGAACACACCTTCCTATATTGCAGTTTCTTACGAACGACCATTTGAATTGTACCAATTGACACATCAAATTCCTCGCTAGCGAACGTATTCTTCTACAGCGGTTCATCTGTACTGCAGCATCAATTTTGGCGATGGTTTTTTTCTGTTGCAACAATATGCGCTTAACCCAGCCATCGAAAATCTGTCATGAACTGACGTCCATTCCCAAACATTCGTGCCCAGTCTGTCACTGTTGTCTTCGACACAAATTTGTTACCGTACGCTGCCTGCATTCTTCGATGAATGTCCACTAGTCGACATCCTTCAAATGAAAGAAACCTGAATCACCGCTCTTTGAGCTTCTTTGGACAGATTTTGAATTAACCCGGCCATTTTCTCAACGGTCAGAAACATAGCTTATGCATCATCGGACGATAAGCACGTACTATTTTATTCATTGGTCAGTACGTATCACATGACTATGACATAAACATGTTCAACGTACGCAATTACGTGCGGTGCGGCACGAACGGATTTCAAGATGAACTCCCCTTATATTAATCTATCAACCAGTCTATATACAGGGTGTTTCTTCCGTTGATAACACCATTCTGTTTGAAGTGTAAAGAATTACTCCAGCAGACGACGGTCATATTGCTTCACGAAGGACTGTGGAGAATTTAATTGATGACGTCATGTACTTCATTTTTAAAATTGTTCTATCTGCAAAGTGTAGTGAGACTTTACAAACACCCCGTAGTAACCAAACCTACCCATCTAAATAGCAACGAAATATAAGTCTAGAACCATATGCCCAATGACATGTGAAAGGGTCGTTTACTTTTTACTTTACTCTGACATAATGTGAGAATTCACCCAAAGCTGTCCATGTCTGTCTGTCCGTAGCTCTGCCTTATTGTCTGTCTGCCTACCTACTTGTCTGATGGTTCGTGTGTCTTACTCTCTGCACATAAGTCGGTTAGAGGTGCTATCAATCTGCCTGCCTGTAAAATGTCAAACAACAACATCTAGATACGGCTGCTTGTTTTTTTTTCCTCTGCACTAAACATTGATCTGCTCAACAACGGAATACCCTAGACATCCTTACCGTCAACGGCAGACAAATTATGAGACTGAAAAGAATACAAAATGAAACTGGGCATCAACATGCACACTAAAGATACATCGCGTGTGTGGAAGACATATTTCCTTGATTTGACTACCATCGAGAACGGAATAAACACGAGCAGGGCACGTGTATATCTCGTAATAAATGGCGATGCGGAGCATCCATTGCAGGACGCGCCCAGCAGAGGAAACGGGAAAGAGAGAGGTAAATCATACCATGTCCATAGGCAATGACACCACGTAGACGTGTTCCAGAACATCTGAACACTGACAGGCCAATTTAGATCATATTGACATTTTATGAACGATGTTGCTGGCAATATTTGAACAGACAATGTGACTGACTGGCAGTCTGTCTATCCATCTATCTATCGATTCTTCTATCCATCTGTCTATCGATCCTTCTATCCATCTATCCAGCCATCCTCCATGCTTCTATCCATCTATCCTAATAACCATCGTGACCACTACTCACGGATCCAGCTACATATCCCTCTATCTCTTTATCTCTCTCTATATATATCTCTGTCTGGTCTGTCCTGTCTGTCTGTCTGTCTGTCCTGTCTGTCTGTCTCGTCTCTCTCCTCTATTATATATAGTATCTGTGGGTGTGTAGGTATGGTGTGAATGTGCGGATGGGCGAGTAAATGTGTGTATGGATGGTAAGATGTGTGGTTATGGGTGGTTGATGTGTGTGTTGGTGCGGGATGTGTGTGTGTGAGTGAGGGGTATGTGTGTGTGTTTGGATGGTATGTGGGTGGGTGGAGCATATATGTGTGGGTGAGCTTGCGTGGATTGGGGTATGTGTGAGTGGGTGGAAAGATGCGTGTGGGTGGGCGAGGGATGTGTGTGATGGTGGGTGCGAGATATCTGGGTTGGTGGCGGGATCTGTGAGTGGGTGGAGGGATGAATTGGGGATGTGTCGTGAATGGGGGATGTGTGGGTATGGGTGGGTGATGTGTGAGAAGGTGAGGGTTGTGTGTGTGGGTTGGTGCAGGATGTGTGTGTGGGAGGAGGGATGAGTCACATATCATGAGAAAATGCATTATGCTTAGAACATTCATTCGACAATGTTTTTTTAAATCCTATGTGCATCATGCACTGTTGATGAACGAAAGATGAGTGATTGGAAGGGCAGAATGTTAGACGAGCCTACGCGCCCAATTGTTACCCTTTGAAAATAAAGATCAATAAATAAATAAATAAATAAATAAATAAAGATCTCTATCAATCTCTATATCTCTCTATGTCTCTCTATCTCTCTATCTCTCTATCTCTCTCTATCTCTCTCTATTCCTCTATATCTCTCACTATCTCTTTTTATCTATATCTCTCCCTATCTCTGTCTGTCTGTCTGTCTGTCTGTCTGTCTGTCTGTCTGTCTGTCTGTCTGATCTGCCTGTCTGTATGTCAAAGAGTCTATTTATCTATCTGTCTATCCAAGTACCCACACCCATCTTCCTATAGAATCTCCTAATCAACATACCAATGTCCCCACTGGCATACTAGCCTCTCTGTCCCCATGGTTATCCCACTTCTGACACCCCTTTATAATATTGTGAACTAAAGGGACAAATTTACAAGTCGTGAGGCGTATTTGACATTTGGTTGTAGCTTCATTTTTTTATGGATCAATCGAAACTCGACGAGTGATGTGTTCAATCTCACGTTGGCTGCCTTTATTTCCCAGGACTGTCCAGGTTCCCATTTCAGGCTAGGCTGACCTCGGAGATGATAATAATGTATATAATTCACAATATTTTCTTCATTTGTCACACAGGTATCACGGCCATGGATAAACATTTTGTCTTCATTAAGTCAGACTTTCTTTTTCAGACCTTGCTAACAAATTATAATAACAGATGAAACAGATATGAAGCAATCTACAATAGCTATTGATTGATGACTATAGTATCGCAAGATATACAGAATCGTCTGATTCAATTTACCGTCATGTTTAAATAAAAGAGAATAACCCAGTATTGTGGAACGAATCATTATGTGCTTTTTCAGCTGGCGATCTTATTTCTCCACATCAAGCGATCTCAAACAGAATGTATAGATTCATCTACTGATCAGTTTGCATGCCATGATGAACGGCAAGAATTTTCTCTAACTTTCTTCCTCTAGCTTTCTTTTGTATACATAATGTCAATTGTTATAAAATGAATCAGTATGTTGTTATGTGCCAATCTTGACAGACGATAGTTTGTAAAATGGAGTTATGCCTCTCTATAGCACAAAACCTAGGTTGAATTTAAAGATCACGTGTTGCCAATGCAGCATGATCCCTCTCTCGGCCTACCTAGCTTACTCCAGAGGAAAGATAACACCAATACGTCTGGAACAAGACAAGCTGCAGAAGCTACCCGTTCAGCAAAGCAATACTCTAACTGTCGGCCTGTTGGAGTTTCCGTGGGACTTGGTCTGTCCTGCCATGACATTTAGTCCTTAGCTTGCATTTCCTCGCACTAGGGTAAAGCTTGTACCCTCCCATATGCACTTCTCGCCCGAAGCCGTTGGCACAATGTGGGGTGTCGGGTTTAGTGAGCGTCGCGCAACATTCGGCGCTAACAGAAAGCAGGTAGCACCGTCTACTATCATACGATAGCTCAATCATATCTGACTAAGAGCTGATTATCGATATATATATATATATATATATATATATATATATATATATATATATATATATATATATATATATATATATATATATATATATTGTAGGCCTCTTTCAGTCCTGAAGGACTATAGAGTTGTGCCTCTGGGGAGGTACCTGGCAGCACCGCTGGTGACTGTATAGTCCAATGCGAGAGTGACAATCCTTGTCACAGTTTCCGCATCTGTAAGACGAGGCAAGTCCCGCAGTAAGTGACTGCGTTTTAAGCCTGTGCCGCCTATCCTCAGTTTGTTGGATCAGATTGCGCTCAAAGAGCACCAGTCCATTTCGTACATCTCTTCTCCAGGAGCATCTGTCTGTTGCAACTCTTTCCCACGTGTCTGGATCTATTCCAAGGGTTTTCATATCTTGTTTACACACATCCCTATATCGCATTTGGGGTCTTCCGGTTGGCCTCTTTCCTGTGGCTAGTTCTCCGTATAGGAGATCTTTGGGAATACGTTCATCCTCCATTCGAGATACGTGGCCCAGCCACCGGAGGCGTCTCTGCTTGAGGAGGGTGTGCACTGTGGTAATATCTGCTCTTTCAAGCACATGTTTGTTTGTTATGTGGTCTTTCCATGTTATGCCCAGGATACGTCTCAGACATCTCATGTGGAAGGAATTCAACTTCCTTTCCTGTCTTGAGTACAGGGTCCAGGATTCAGACCCATAGAGTAGTGTTCTAACAACACAAGCTTTTTATACTTGAGCTTTTGTACGCTCTGTTAGTTTATTATTCTCCCAAACTCTTTTAGCTAGCCTAGAAAATGCTGTGGCTGCCTTTCCAATGCGTCTGTCGATTTCTGTCTCTAATGAAAGATTATCTGATATTGTCGACCGCAAATACACAAACTCGTGGACGACCTTCAATTCGTAATTAGAAATTTTGATTGACGGAGGCGCACCAGCATCTTATTCCATCACCTGTGTATTATTTAGGGTAATGGTGAGCCCAAAGTCTTTGCAGGCGGCTGCAAAACGATCTATGAGCCTTTGGAGATCTTCTGCTGTATGAGTAGTCAGTGCTGCATCATCTGTAAAAAGTAGTTCTCTAACGTATATTGATCTTATTTTGATATTTGCCTTGAGTCTTGATGGGTTAAAAAATTTGCCATCAGATCTTGTGTGGAGGTATATGCCTTCAGTGGCAGTCCCAAATGCCTGCCTTAAGAGAACGGCGAAGAAGATACCAAAGAGTGTAGGAGCAAGCACGCAGCCCTGCTTTACTCCGCTGCTGATGCTGAATGACTGGGATGTTGAGCCGTCAAATAAAATGGTCACCTGCATGTTTTCGTGGAATGATTTCAAAAGACTAAAAAGGGTGGGTGGACATCCAACCTTTTCAAGGACCTTAATAAGGCCGTTCTGCTCACGAGGTCAAATGCCGTTGTGAGGTCGATGAAGGCAATATATAATGGCTTCCTCTGTTCTCTGCGCTTCTCTTGGAGCTGCCGGAGTGAGAAAATCATATCAATGGTGGACCTGTTGGGTCTAAATCCGCACTGCGATTCGGGGTAGATTCTTTCAGCAAGAATGTGTAATCTTTTAAGGATTACTCTGGCAAATATCTTGCCTGTAATGCTGAGTAGGGAAATGCCGCGATAGTTGTTGCAGTCGCTTCTGTCGCCTTTGTTTTTATAAAGGGTTTTATATGATGTTTGCGTCTTTCATATCTTGTGGTACTGATTTTTCTTGCCAGCAGAGCTGAAATATTGCATACAGTTCTGGGATGATTGTTTCTTTGCTACATTTTAAAATTTCAGGTGGAATACTGTCTTTCCCAGGTGCCTTGCCGGATTTGAGAGAGTCTAGTGCTTCGCTGATTTCTTTGAGGCAAGGTTCGTTATCCAGGGCATGCATGGCGGACTGTTGATCGATGGCTACCAGAGCTTCTTCACTGACAGTGTTATCCACTGAGTATAGCTATGAGTAGTGTTCTACCCAGCGATCCATTTGTTTCGCTCGATCTTTTATGATTACCCCCTCAGTTGATCGTAAAGGGGCCATCTTATTTTTTGATGGACCGACAGCTTGCTTTATGCCCTCGTACATTCCTCTTATATTTCCAGTGTCTGCACAAGTTTGATTTTGAGCAGAGAGCTGTAGCCAGTACCTGTTCGCACATCTTCTTGCCATCTGTTGTACTCTATTTCTGGCCGTTCGCAATGCCTGCAGTGTTTTCTCTCAAGGTAATGTTTTATACATTGAGAATGCATGTCTCTTTATCTCCAGGACTGGGAGCATCTCTTCAGAGTGTGCTTCAAACCAGTCGGTTGACTTAGTTTGCTTCTTGCCAAATGTTGATAGTGCTGTATTGTAGATGGTGTCGCGAAAATGACTCCATCTCTCGGTGGAATTTCCGTTTGTAGGGCCAGGCAGAGTATCCGCTAGAGCCTGCATGAATTTGTTGACCTTCTCTTTATTTTGGGTGCCGCTGGTGTCAATGCGTGGTTAATTCTGCTTCCCGTGTTGTGTCACCGCTTTACGCGGTGCTGAAGTGACCTCTTCAGGGCACAAGCCTGGGCAATGGAAATCGGAGAACCAGTAGCAAGTTCCCTCTCTCCACGTCGCCGATGTTATATATATATATATATATATATATATATATATATATATATATATATATATATATATATATATATATATATATATATATATATATATATCATTAGTCAGCTCTTAGACAGATATGACAGCCACTGTCTGTCTAGCCGACACTCAGCATTCCAAAGAAAGGCCAGACAGACATGTAATCACACTGCTATTGGTGCCATTAGTTTAGGGATCTTCGCTGGCTGTTGCAGATTTTTTTTTTTTTACCAAATTCTTTGCATTCTAGGAGAACACCACATCTCAAAAAGGTACCAAGCTCTTTCAACTTCTATAAATGAGAATTACTTAACGATGTTAAGCACGATATTCTGGGCACATAAGAAAGACAACCTACCATAATTAAACTCACGAGAAAGCTGCAAGTAAAACAGACAAGAAGAAACAGTCAGGTTAAATAAGAAGATAGCATCAGCAGACAGACTGGGGAGAAAATCGACTTTCCCTTGACGGGGAGACAAACGGAATACTGAAGATCCACAACAGCCGACTTTCGCTTGGAGATAGCAACAGATCTGATCTGAATATATTTGTGAGCGAGACACGTACCGCCGAGCATCGCTTGTGTATTTAAAGCTGAGGAGAGGTACTATGTAAAAACAAACTGAGCTGTTAAGTGTGAAATAAATGCGTTAGTATTGAATGTCCCTTATACAAGACAAAGTAAAGTGTAATTTAGGAACACACTAGACAATACAAACATCGAAAGCTATAGTCACACTGACGTTTGAACCTGTCGCCTCCAAACAATGCTTCGACGAATGGACAAGTGTAGTTTGCCAGTTCCAAAAGAATGTGCCAATCAGTGGCCGCGTATTGCTTCCAGAGCAAGCTCTATTGCCTAGCCGTTTCATGGTGTCTCTTGTGTATATAGTCACTAATTTACAATACAAGCCTGACAGATTTTGGGGCCCAGCGGGGGAAAAAGTGTAGATAGTCACCGTAAAACACGCGCCATCTTTAGCCAGGAATAACACCCACCTGGATATACATATGTCAATATTTCTATTGTAATGTGGTCCTGTGTTTATTCACTAAGTCTTCTGTTTTCTATGTATTACAAATACATATCAATTGGAAAACACACAAAAACTTTTCAACTTAATGAGGGAACTTTTCAACTGAGTTGGCGTACTTTTCAAGTAAGAGTTGGAATTTTCAACTGAGTGAAGGAACTTTTAACTGGGTGTGGAAACTACAACATTTCAACTAAATTGGGGTATTTTCAACCGATGAGGAAGAACACTTCCGGTAAAATGGCGACAGCGTAACGGTGTTTTCTTTCTTCAGAGGACGCTGTTTTCGGGTTTTCTGAGAAGGATGTGATGATGTTGTTTCGTATCTCTTCCAGGAAATTATTCACAAAAAACCAAGTAAGGCAGGTGGTGAATGAAATTTTGAGGACAGCCGAAGGATAGCTGTTAGTTATGGTCTCAAGTTTCGCGACGGTAGGCAGACTGTCTCTTTAACGTGTCAATGGCTACGGTCTCCAGCCAATATGGTCACTGCCAAGAAGGAAAGCAACGGCAAACTACCTTGTTTAAAGTTGTCTAAATTATCATGATTCATCGAATCACAGAACGTCACAAGAAAAGACAGCACCACTGAAATTAACGACATGGAATGTTCGAACTTTAAGCGAAGACGGAAAATTAGATAACATCAATCAAAAAATGGGAAGAGAGAATATTATAATATTAGGAATGTGTGAGACGAGATGAAAAGAAACTGGGGAAAAAGATGGGAGGAGTTTAAGAATATTTATTCTGGGGGAGAAGAAAGGCAAAGATGTGTAGCAGTTATCTTGGATCTGCAAACATCAAAATCTGTTAAAGGATATTGGGCAGTGTCAGACAGGGTTCTATTGGTAATATTAATATTAATCGGCAGACCTTTTAACATAAACGGCATTCACATATATGCCCAAATAGGAGAAAGCAGTGACGATAGTATAGAGGAATTTTATAATGACATGGAGAATGCTTTGAAGAAATGTAAAAATTCAGAAATAAATATCATAATGGGTGACTTCAATGCGAAAGTAGGAAATCAAGGCGATGGATGCACAGTAGGCAAATATAGTCTGGGAGAACGTTACGAAAGAGGATACATACTTGTCGAATGGGCAAAAGAGAAGGAAATAATTGTTGTAAACACCTGGTTTAAGCAACATCCTAGAAGATTATGGACATGGAGGAATCCTTACAGCTGGCTTAGAAATCAGACTGATTACATCTTGATTGGTAGAAGGTTTCGAAATGCGTTAGCAATCGCAAAAAAATTGTTCCCAATGCTGACTGTTATAGTGATCACAGATTGCTTACAGGCACATTGAGGGTAAAGTTAAAGAAAGTCAAGTATGCACCAGAGAACATTAAATACGATCTATGTACATTGAAAAATGACAAGGAAATACAAGATAATTTCAACATAGAAGTAAAGAACAGATTTGAGATCATATTTCATCTGTGAATTGTCAATTGTAAATGCTGAGGACTTCAATCAGTTTGGCTGCAGAAATAACTATTCCAAAATTAAATAATGTGGGTCGTAAGAAATGGATGACGAAAGAAATGTTACAACTAATGGAAACAAGACGACACAACAAAATAATCCTGACAACTATGAAGAGGTTCACAGAAAAGTCAGAACATTATGTAAGGAGGCAAAAGCAAGCATGGCCCGAGAAAAATTGCATAGAAATTTAAAAAAAAAACCAACACAACATTAAAACTATCAAATTAATTCACAAAAGAATTCAGGACCTTACTAATACAAGAACATTTACATAAAGAGGATGCTTAAAAACAAAAGATGGAAAAATCATACTAGAAAAAAGATCAGATTTTACATGTATGGTCAGATTACGTGAAAAACCTTTATGATGATACAAGAGAACAGTATGATGTTCGGAATAATAATGAAGGACCACCAATTTTGAAGATGTAGGTTCAAAATTCTCTTAACCATATGAAAACTGGCTCATAACAACAGAAATGATCAATGCCTTAGAAGAATATGGACTAGATTAAGTCATCATATGATACTGGACATATATATCCATAATTATGTAATTCTATATTTATTGCAATCCCAAAGAAATTAGGAGCCGTGGATTGTGACCAACATCGAATAATTAGTATAATGACCACATCACAAAGATTTTGCTAAGAATTATCATGCAACTAGTTAAGACAAAAATACAACCCGAAATAGGAGAACAATGTGGGTTTGCAAAAGGCAAAGGTTCAATTAATGCTATGAATGCTACTTAGAACATTAATTGAACGTTCCATAGAAGTAAACAAAGACCTACATCCTTGCTTTATTTACTTCACAAAGGCTTTTACGAGGGTAAGTTAATAAGTAAGTCACAAATGGCTGTAGAAAAATAACTAAATATGATAACAACTTGAAACCAGTTTATTTTTATACATACATTGTCCCTTTATTTCTCAACATAATTTCCACCAACATTGATGCACTTATCCCATCGTTTTATCAGTCCTCCCAAACCGGCTGCATAGAACTGCGTGCTCTGTTTTCTAAACCACGTTTTAACTTCACATTCAACTTCGGCGTCATTCGTGAAATATCTCCCGCCAAAGTGGGTTGTCAGTCTTTATGCTGACAAATGTTTGTCCCGTAAAGCGGTGCATAGCTGGGTAGAAAAAGTTACGAAGGGCGAGTCAATAAGTAAGTCACACAGTTCTGTGGGATGGCCGGTAAATGAAAACAAAGCACGCAGTTCTATGCAGCCGGTTTGGGAGGACTGATAAAACGATGGGATAAGTGCATCAATGTTGGTGGAAATTATGTTGAGAAATAAAGGGACAACGTATGTATAAAAATAAACTGGTTTCAAGTTGTTATCATAGTTAGTTATTTTTCTACAGCCATTTGTGACTTATTTATTAACTTACCCTCGTAATAAAGTAAGACACGTCAACATCATAAAGATGCCTGCAGAGCTACAAATTGATGGGAAAGTCTTTAGACTTGGTAAAAAAAAAATTTTAAAAGATCTCAAATGTCTCCAGATCTGTTTTCCCTGTACAGTGCAACATTTATTTTTCCAGAAACGTAGCAGTTATGAAAGACATCATCATTGGGTGTAGAGGGTGGGGGGCGCGTAACACCAATATCATTAGATATGCGGATGATACAGTATTGATTGTAGACAATGAGCAGGATCTGCAACATTTAGTAGATGCGTTTGTTGCACATAGTGAACAACTAGGGTTAGAATTAAATTGTAATAAGACGCAGATTATGGTCGTCACTAGGAAGGAGGAAATTATAAAATGTACTTTACAAGTAAATGGGGATATTTTTAAACAAGTGAATCGGTAAAATTATCTCGGAACAGTCGTAACATTTGATTTCGAGATGCCTTGAAGAGATTAGAACAAGAATCGCCTTTTGCAAAATGAAAAACATACGGACCAATAAAACGATGTCTCTTGCAACGAGAAAAAGAGTGATGAGGTGCTACATAGAACTTGTACTTTTTTTTATGGGTGTGAAGCGTGGACAATGAGCAGACAAGCTGAAAAACATGTGATGATTGTGGAAATGTTGTTTCTACGGAAAATGCAAAGAATACCATGGACAGGCAGAAACCCAATGACCAAGTCCCGAAAGAAACAAATGAAAATCGTACACTGATTAGAGAAATAAAACGTACAATCACACGTTTTTAGTCATGTTACGAGAAGAAATATATTGGAGAACTTGATGACAACTCGCAAGATCGAAGGGAAGAAAACAAGGAGAATGCAGAGAAGTAAATACCTGGATGGCTTGGCCATGTGGCATGGTCGAGACAAGAACACTGAGCTGATCCACGACTCTGGTGATCGCGTGAGATGGCGATCCATGGCCGCCCGGCATGGCACGTGATAGTGATGATGACATACAGAGTCGAGGTTCGAAATCAGCTGCAGCTGATGAAGATAACCGCTTGCGTTGATTTAAATAGTACGAGCGTCGTTCATTCATAATACAAAGGCAAATTACTAAAATTGCATGGTTAATCACAAACAGCCTAATTAAGTTGGGGTTGATTGCATCGTCCTGTAAAGGACATGGATCTAATGTTTAGTATAATTTAAGGTGGTTGAACAATACATAATCAACAGAGTTGAACGGATTGGCCGGAATATACATTTATTAGTAAATGCAAAGTTCGTTGAATAAAATATAATCGTTACAGATGAACAAGACTGGATATGATATAACAGTTTATTAGAATAAACGAAATTGGTGGAATAAATGATAGTCGTTACAGATGAAATATAATAGATAGGAAAGATAGAATGCATAGAATAGATAGAATGTAATAGTTTATTAGAATAAGCCAAGTTCGTTGAATTAATTATATTCGTTACAGCATAAATGACTCGACAGAATACAACTATTTTCATTAGAACGTAACCGCTATATTAAAATAGAACGAATTTGTTAGACTACAACAGATTGTGAAAATATCTTAAGGCGTGCTCGACAATACGATAGAAGACTCGGCTTTGTTTTGTTCGAACAAAGGGAGATAACGTGGGGAAATTCATGACAAACACAAGTTCTTCTAATAATAACTTCACCATTGTGTAATTCAGTGAGTAAATCTTTGTTCGAGTTGCTCACTTGTTATCCGGAGGTTCCCAAATATAACCGTCTCTCTCTCTCTCTCTCTCTCTCTCTCTCTCTCTCTCTCTCTCTCTCTCTCTCTCTCTATCTATCTATCTCTCTCTCTCTGTCTCTCTCTCTATCTGTCTATCTCTCTCTCGTCTCTCTCTCTCTCTCTCTCTATCTATCTCTCTCTCGCCTCTCTCTCTCTCTCTCTTAATCTGTCTGTCTGTCTGTCTGTCTGTCTGTCACTCACTGAGTCTTTCTCCGTCTCTAGCCACGTGTCTCTTTCTCCATATCTACCTCTGTTTCTCTGTCGCTCTCCTTCTCGCTCTTTGTGTGTGTGTGTCTCTCTCTCTCTCTCTCTCTCTCTCTCTCTCTCTCTCTCTCTCTCTCTCTCCTCTCTCTCTCAACAGACTGAAATAGCTTCTATATAACATGTTCTACATATAGGACTGAAATTTAGTCTACATCATATGAACTATGACAGTTCATCGGGTCTCTTCCCTCCCCCTCCCTCTCTCTCTCTCTCTCTCTCTATTTATGTATGTATGAGTGTTTATGTATGTGTGTTTGCATGCATGTGTTTGTGTGTGTGGCAATAGCTTGGCGGCCACCAGACGCCAAGCTGACATTCATAAACTCAAATATGACATCAGGGAAACTCCCTCCACCAGAGAATGTCGGGGATGGCCCTGAACCTGACAGCAACTACTGCTGTTTGTGGGGGACTTACCATGTAGGTGTAAGTGCCATGAACCTGACAGCAACTACTGCTGTTTGTGGGGGGACTTACCATGTAGGTGTGAGTGCCATGAACCTGACAGCAACTACTGCTGTTTGTGGGGGACTTACCATGTAGGTGTGAGTGCCATGAACCTGACAGCAACTACTGCTGTTTGTGGGGGGACTTAACCATGTAGGTGTGAGTGCCATGAACTTGACAGCAACTACTGCTGTTTGTGGGGGGACTTAACCATGTAGGTGTGAGTGCCATGAACTTGACAGCAACTACTGCTGTTTGTGGGGGACTTACCATGTAGGTGTGAGTGCCATGAACTTGACAGCAACTACTGCTGTTTGTGGGGGACTTACCATGTAGGTGTGAGTGCCATGAACCTGACAGCAACTACTGCTGTTTGTGGGGGGACTTACCATGTAGGTGTGAGTGCCATGAACCTGACAGCAACTACTGCTGTTTGTGGGGGGACTTACCATGTAGGTGTGAGTGCCATGAACTTGACAGCAACTACTGCTGTTTGTGGGGGACTTACCATGTAGGTGTGAGTGCCATGAACCTGACAGCAACTACTGCTGTTTGTGGGGGGACTTACCATGTAGGTGTGAGTGCCATGAACCTGACAGCAACTACTGCTGTTTGTGGGGGGACTTACCATGTAGGTGTGAGTGCCATGAACCTGACAGCAACTACTGCTGTTTGTGGGGGGACTTAACCATGTAGGTGTGAGTGCCATGAACTTGACAGCAACTACTGCTGTTTGTGGGGGGACTTAACCATGTAGGTGTGAGTGCCATGAACCTGACAGCAACTACTGCTGTTTGTGGGGGACTTACCATGTAGGTGTGAGTGCCATCATAACATTGTGATTCTCTATATCTAATTTCTCTCATCAGTTTACTGTTTTCATTTGCTTCTTGTAGAACCTGCTCATCGGTTTTTCTGTTTGTCCATGGCATTCTTTGCATTTTTCTCATAAATCACATCTCCACTGCTTTAAGATGTTTCTTTAATTGTTTGTTTATTGTCCACGTTTCGTATCCATGTAACAGTACAGATTCTATGTAGCACTTAAACTCTCTTTTTCTCACTGCAATTGACATCTTTTTATTGCTAAGCATGTTTTCAATCTGTGACATGCTATATTTTCTATGGTCAGTCTTATTATAATCTCTTCAAGGCACCTCCCACCAGTTATTACGACTGTTCCAAGATAGTTGTGCCGATTCACTTAAGATTAGTCCTATGTACACGGATTTTATGTCTCTGTTCTCTTACATTTTAATTCTAACTCTAGTTGTTTACTGTGTAAAATAATAAATAAATGTTGCAGATCCTGTTCGTCGTCTGCAATCAATACTGTGTCATCTGCATATCTTATATTATTGATGTTATGTCCCCTAATGGCAATTTCTCTCATATCCTCTATATTTCTAATATTTTCACTGTATAGGGTAAAAAGATCTCGAGATATTATGCATCCTTGTCGCATAACATATTAACTTACTTCATTGTCAATTTTAATGACAACTTGTTGTTTTCAATATATGTCTTCAACAAGTCTTATGTCTTTCTCATCAATTTGTAGATCTGCCCGCATCTTTATCATGTCGTTATGTCTGACTTTATCGAAAACCTTTATGGTGTCAACGAAGCAAAGATGTAGGTCTTTGTTTACTTCTCTCAAAGGCTCCAACAATTAATGTTCTCAGCATATACACAGCATTTACTTGCCTTCTACAAACCCACATTGTTCTTCTCCTATTACTCGCTGTATTCTCTTCCTCTGCCGACTCTGTGGCTAAGGGGTTGCGAATGCAATTCATAATCCCGCATACTGCGTTCAAAACACAGCTGCGGGCGATTTGGAAGCAGGCCGCCTTGCGTTGGTTAATATACACTGGTATGAGAGCCGGCCGTCCAGAAAGCCATGTCAAACTACTTAACGTAAACTTGCCCAGGAACACAACAGCACAAATGTAACATTTAAAAAATGCTGAAGCTTACTGATACGTCCTGTAAAGGATATACAACAAACTTTTTTGTTTCTTCCTAACTCTTTTCATGATAATTCTTAGCAAAATTATCGTGATGTTGCTTATGCTAATTGTTCGATGTTGATCATATTCCAAGGCTCCTGATTTCTTCATGATTGCAATAAATATAAATTTACATAATATTTCCAGTATCATATATTGTGTTCAGCAGACCGGTGACCTAATCTACTGCATATTTTTCTAAGTTCATTTCTCTTGTGATATTGTCTAGAACCGCGGTCTTGCCAGTTTTTCTATGGTAAAGAGTACTTTGAACTTCCACCTTCAAAATTGGTGTTCCTTAATTATTATAAGGAATAATATCCATATCCAGAAACATCACCACATAGATAAAATCCCAGCTAGCCTGTAGGCGAAGCTGAATCATGAAGTTCTTACATTCTATTCCGTCTCTCCGAGGAGGTGAAGCTCCAATAACGGTCTTGTGCACCGCTGGTATCTGAGCTAAGAGAGGGGAAGGATAGGTCGGCAGCACATTCCCCGTGGTGATAGTACTCTGGTACTTGGTGGGTAGGATAGACTCTATACCAGCCTCACAAGATGGACACAAGTCATTGTCAGGACTCACACGACCGGAATGCCAGTTCTTCAGAATCCAGAATTAACAATCAGTGCCTCTAATGGATTCACGGCCAGCCAGCCAGCCAGCCAACTAATCACCCAAGAAGCCAATCAGCTAAACAACCTACGAACGAAGAAACGAACGAACGAACGAAGGAACTTTATTTTCAAAGGGTCACAAATTGGGTACGCAGGCCCGTCTTACATTCAACCCATCCAATCACTCATCTTTGGTTCATCAATGGTGCATTAACCAGACAACCAACCACTTAATCATCACGTCTAAAGGTACATTAGACACATGGTACCAGACCCACACCTTTTTTAGAGCAATGGGTAGATGGTGGATGCTATGCTCAATACCATACTGGTCGTCTTTAAAAAAAAAAAAGTCTTAAAAGTCGTGAGGATCGACTTCATTGCATCAAGTTTTAACCCATATGGCTCGGTCCTTTTCCACAGGGCAGCCTGCCGAATGCGTCTCACAAAGCACGAACTCACTTGCTCTAGCGACGACCCCTAGGAGTCTCCGAGAAAAATGCACGCGTGAACAAAAAGACGTAGCCCGGAATCGAATCCACAACCTTCAGAGCGCGAGGCAAACGGCTTGACTGGTCCTCTTTACTTCCCAATATATTTTCTGGTACCAATATTAAGCTGGGCCAACCTGGGCGCCATTATCAATTTAATAATAGAAATTCCTTTCTGAAGTGGTTTTCAACCAATGGTTACCTATCCGGCACGCGAGCGTCTAATGCTAACGAGTCTCCCCATTTAGCCATAACTGATCTAGAACGACCCTCAACGTATTTCAGTGTGTGTTGGTTATAACCCAGGCCCCAGTGTTATTTGTTTAGAACAACAAATATTTACCCTCTTGTCACGCCCCTGTATGTCGATACATTACAAGGCGGTTCAAATCGATTTGTTCCTATTAGAAATGCGTTGACAGCCTATCCTCGCGTGATGATAATTAATACCCCGAACCTGCTGACCCTAATTGTGTAACAAGTTGTGGGGCATAGTACTGTTGATCCTTTTCATGTTTGTTTAGCTGAATGTGTGTTTCTGTGAAATATCCCTTCTTTTAATTTCTGGCCTACGCAGTTAATTGGGATTTAACAGTTGTATAATATGTTACTGTTATTAGCAATCAACATCATAATCATCATCGTGACATAGATGGAAGCATGGCGGAACGGATAAGAACACTCGTTTTAAACATCCGGTGCGCTCATGCCGAGGTGGAAGGTTCAACCCCTACACCGGTCAGTTGGACTAAAATGTCGACGTCTCCTCCTTGACGTGGAGACATACATTACAAGAACCTGAGAAGTCGTAGTGTTTCCCTCGAAGGAGAGGGGCAGTGAGTAATAAGGAAAGCTAATCTACAAGCAAAAAAGCACAGTCCAGTACTATAAACAGTATCATGTGCATTGACTACGCTTGAGTTCAAAGCGAGCAAACGCACACACAAATTTGGACGTATGTGGCTTAACTGCGAAAAGTATTTTTAGATGATTTCTGATAAGTGCAGTCGATTAGCAATAATCAGGTCATTTCAATTTATTTGCCAAATGTCAATTCATTTCAAATTACATTTTCATATAACATCATTTTGTGCCTTGCCAGCTGGCGTAGTCGTTTATGTCTTTCCACAAATCCTGCTCCATGGTGCGCTGTATTAACTCTACTGATGATGTTTTTCAATGCCACCCTCTCACTTCACTCAACACTATTTATCTTAGTCTGCCTTTTGCCTAATTCCCCTTTGAGTTTCCCAGATGTCACAATATCCTCCAAAGCTGTTTGTCTCTTCTTTATAGTTGTATATAATATTCTAGTTTCGTGAGACTTTCCCCAGAAAATGTCCTTATATCCATTATTTAAATTGACATGGAAATACTATGCAAACCGATCCTCTGTTGACATGACAGGTCCCGAGAAGTACATGCGGCAGTGGTGATACTGACCACATCAACAACTGAGTGCCGTTTGGTCTGTAAAACAGCCATGGCGGCACCATACACCATACACCTCTTTTGTCTTCTGCTTTCTATCTTCTGTTCTCGTCCTCCTTCCTTCTTTTTGTTCTTTTGTCCCTCTTTTATCTTCTTCTTAATCCTCTTAATCTTCTTCTTCTTCTTCTTCTTCTTCTTCTTCTTCTTCTTCTCTT
>JACEFZ010026346.1:0-19301 GCA_014155875.1 Cepaea nemoralis | reverse complement strand
ACACGGTATAAAAATGTGCAGCGTGGGAGCCGACAAGAACATCAAGAAGATGAACGTGGAGAGCCTGCCTGCTAGCTGTACTAAAGAACCTGCAACTACAAGTATTACTGAAGCTACCACGAGGGAGAAGATCGACAGTCCATCACCGACAAGAGCCAAGACAACAGAGAAGAAGAAGGATAAAGACACCAGAGCCGGGAACACCGATTCAAAAACTGTCCGATGGGTTGTCAAGCGGATTCAAGTGGAGCTAACAGACGAAGAAATCCTGATGCAGCTACGAGAAGAGAATCTTCACATCCGATTCTTGAAGGCGGAGGGGCTCCTCACCTACTCCAAGATTCGTACAACCTTGGCGGTGGTAACGACAGAGGGCAACGAGATGCCGACCACAATATCAATCAACAAGAGAATGCAGCAGCCAGAGAAATTCATCTCAAGGATCACGCAATGTTCCAGATGTCAGAGGGCCGGCCACAGCATAGTAGCATTTTGCAGTAAGACGGAAGTATGCCGTTACTGCGACGATCACCACGCCTTCAATGAGTGTCCGGTAGCCAAGCTGGACACGGATTTCCGAGCACCCAATAACAAACGAAAGTGCGCCAACTGCCTGGGCAAGCATGGAGCAAGATACTTGGATTGTCCGTACCTGCAACGACACAGAGACGTGTTAAAACTCGCCATTACCACGAACACACCATTCAAGGAAGCAATGCAGACGTTTGAGACAGACCCAGGTATATCACAAGTGAAAGAGATCAACTGCAAAAAACAGATAGACGAGTTGAAGAAACAAGTCAAGGCACTGCTGACGCCGACGCCGATCAGCAATTACGAAAATCTACTAGCGGAAATAAAGGAGATCCAGCAAAACATCAAGCTAGAAGTGGAACATATGACACTGATAAAGAAGAACGAATAAATCCTACAAACCATTAAATCAGAGCGAGAACTACAGAAAGCCGAAATGAAACTTTTGCGAAACAATACAACAGAAGCCATACAAGAAATCACAGAGAAACGGCAAGATGAAAACCAAGAGACAGAGCCTGAACAGCAAGCAAAAGCTTGTAGCCCAACCACGACGCCGAGACATTCAAAGTGAAGCGAATATCCCGCCAGACATCCGAAGAAAACCGAGAGGAGCATCCTGACGACGGCATAGAGGACACCTCGTCACTCCGATCATTTACTTGGGCGGATATCGCAACAATAGACAGAAAATTGGAACTCAAGAAAGAGGAACTCAGGCTCAAGGAATTCATAAGGGGCAAGGAAGAAAAAGAAAACAAGAAATTCAAGGGGAAACCAAGGCACCGCCAGATCCCTGTAAAATACCCAGATATATACTATGACGAACACACCGAGCCGTACTATATAGAAGGCGGAGAGATCATCCCATGGCTGACCACGGAGGAAGAGATTGAAAGGCAACAGAAACTCAAACTCGAAAGAGAAAACCGGCGCGAGGAAGAACATGAAAACATCGAAAAGCTGCTACAGAAAATACAAAAAAAAAAGGACTAAATAAAAAGTCCTTATCAGGAGTGCAACCGGTCAAGCCAGACGAGCCAGGAACCTGCACCAACAAAGAAAACAACAAGAGGAGACGGGCACAAAGGATAACTGCCGACCAACATCCAGCTGACGTCACAGACACAAACCAACATAACCAGTCCGAGATAGGACTTAGTCGCAAGAGAGCACAAGACAAGAGTTAGGGTGAATGAACCCACAAAAACCACGGACCTCAACAATAACCGCAGCTGAAAAACGCAGATTGAAAGAGGCCGAATTTGGAATTTTTGTTTTGAAAATTGAAAATATATATATATATATATATATATATATATATATATATACACACACACACACACACACACACACACACACACACACACACACACACACACACACACACACACACACACACACGTACACACCATGATAGTAAAGACACACTACAACCTTACCCTGAAATTACAGATTACACAACACACGAAACTGTCCTGTATTCAAAAATAGAGTTTGTAGTCTTCACAAACTTGCTGAAAGATATCGCAACATAAAGTCTATAATGACACCGATATTTGCTGTAGTCCGTCTGTAGTGTGGAGATGCAATCAACAGAAAATAATTGTGTTTAAAAAAGTCAGCACCTTATATTGTGATATATGTCATCCCTTATCAGCTCTTGAAGCAGACATGTGTTGTACATTAATTAAACAGCGCAGATTAAACCACGTGTTAAGTCGCATGTGTCGCTGAAGGATTGTACAAAGCTCACGGAGACAGTTCTGAGATATATAGGTCGGGATGTTTGTTGTCAGTGCTTCTTCCCTTGTCCTCTGTCCCCTATGTTCAGTGCTTCTTCCCTTGCCCTCTGTCCCCTATGGGGATACAAGCCCTCAATCACCTCACACGTAGCACTGCTATCATTAGCTATTCCATGCAGCACAGCCCGTGTCCCCCCAAATTATTTTGCTCTGTGTATTCCAGACAAAGTTCTTTCTAGTTTTTCTATTCTCATGTTTCTATAAAGCTCGTCTAGCCGCCTGTATTATATCTCCATCTGTTCCTCCAGTTGTGCTTACGATGCTACCCAGGTACTTGCATGCCAACGTCTCTTGCAGTCAGGGGTCCAGTAGCACGGGCTTTGACCAAATCATGGACACGGCGATATAAACCACGGTGTCGACGAGATTGCTTACCCCCCTCCCCCCCCCCCACACACACATACACACACAGGCGCGCACATAGAATGGCCAAGTGTTCATGTCTCGTCACTATTGTACAACATAGAATAACCAAGTGTTCATGTCTCGTCACTATTGTAAAACATAGAATGACAAAGTGTTCATGTCTCGTCACTATTGTACAACATAGAATGACAAAGTGTTCATGTCCCGTCACTATTGTACAACATAGAATGACCAAGTGTTCATGTCTCGTCACTATTGTACAACATAGAATGGCCAAGTGTTCATGTCTCGTCACTATTGTACAACATAGAATAACCAAGTGTTCATGTCTCGTCACTATTGTAAAACATAGAATGACAAAGTGTTCATGTCTCGTCACTATTGTACAACATAGAATGACAAAGTGTTCATGTCCCGTCACTATTGTACAACATAGAATGACCATAAGTGTTCATGTCTCGTCACTATTGTACAACATTGAATGGCAAAGTGTTCATGTCTCGTCACTATTGTACAACATAGAATGGCAAAGTGTTCATGTCTCGTCACTATTGTACAACATAGAATGACACAGTGTTCATGTCTCGTCACTATTGTACAACATAGAATGACCATAAGTGTTCATGTCTCGTCACTATTATACAACATAGAATGGCCAAGTGTTCATGTCTCGTCACTATTGTACAACATAGAATGGCCAAGTGTTCATGTCTCGTCACTATTGTACAACATAGAATGACCAAGTGTTCATGTCTCGTCACTATTGTTATGTGCAATAAACTCGCACAATGAATGAACTGCTGCAGGATGTTACAATCAACACCAACATGTATTGGTTATCTGTGACTGACTAGACAATGTGACGTCCAGTAATTTACTATTCATTCCTGATGTAGAAGCCGAGGAGATGTGGTTTCATAGAAGAATGACGAGAAGACCGTGGAGGAATGGAGCCATAAATGAAGCCATCTCAGCAGAAGTTAGCTCATAAAGACAACTGGTTATTTGATCAGAAGAGAATAGCCCACAATCTGTACACATGTCACAAGAAGGGGACAACTGGGGTATTGTCAGGAACCCACAGTGAAGCAGGGTAACGTGTCGACGAGTACACTCGTTCTGTGAGCGACAGTTTTAGTCACATCATTGGGGCACATTGGGGTCTAGGTGTGGCCACTTTTCACTTGTTTACCCGGGAGGACAGTGGAATCAACAAGCACATCTTCAACTTTATTCCCTGTTGGGATTATTGACTGACTTCTGTCTACACTCCTCCCTTCTGTCTTCCCTTCCATATATCTATTTCTTTCACTCTCTCTCTCTCTCTCCTTCATAATATACCCTGACAACAGTTTCCTCCAACAATGAATAACCTGTTTATTGTTGAAAACTATGTCAGTTGTATGTATTGAATGTGTATCTGTAGTTGGTAGTGTCTGCTAAGGTGACTGCAAGATAGGAGTTTTAGATGTTAGTCTTCGTAATCTTCTCCGGCATATTCAAAAGGCCAAAACATCAGACATCAAACACAGACTTAGAACGTTCTCACCCGGTATGATCCGTTCAGCTTGAGTCTTGACTTAATCCAATTCTTTAAAAAACAAACAATTGTTCACCACAGTAACACCGTACAGTAATGTGATCACGGTAAGTCCTTTCCGTAGACAGAGTTTTCCGTTTTATGTTGTTATAATCCATCAGTGAAAACACCTCACACCTGTCCACAGTTATTTAACCGTTTTCTGAATATAGGTACACTGGTCTAGGGTTCTTCCCTGTTTCGTTTAGGTGAGTACTCAATGACAATGTTTTATCCTATTTTCTATGCTTGAATAAAGTTTCTTCTCTAAGGTTCACCAAAACCTGTTTTTTGACATTCGTTAAGTCACCCACTTTGCATTTGCTATAGTGACATACTTTCACTGCACCTGTGAAGTGCCTGATTAAATTAAAAAGGTCTTTCCTGTATTATCAACACTGCTTTCTCTGTACAAGAGATGTACTGGTTTATCTTCTTTGATAGGTCAGGCTGTGTAGTAGAACCTGGGTAATAAACATTAAATCAGGTGATTTAAGTCTGCCTCATATCCCTGTCTATGTGATTGTCTTTCTCCAGCCGTAATGAAACAGCCTCCGAAAGAATACTCTGACATAAACAGCAGAATTCACTAAAGTATAAACTATTCACTAAATAGAAAGCAATAGTAAACCCTACGCACAACCACATATTTCCCTATGCTAATAGTACTCTAATATTAGTGTTACCTTATATATATATGCACTATGTTCCTGGAATCGAAATACACTAGCGAATAACACACTAATATCCCCTCTTCTTTAAACCATAAGGGACGTGTATTTCTTTTCCCCCTCAGGAGCATATCTCATTCAGCCCAGTTTGGAACACACACTAACTAGCAATCCCAGTTGCTACTTATTTATAACAAGTGTCCAATCCTCCGGTGATTGTTTGATCTACAATCAAATTTGCCGTATCCTGCCCGTCAAAGAGCGGAGAAATCACGTAGTGGTTAGTTGTTCGTGTCCTTCGTTGTTACGCTGTTCCCTGAGTTTCCCCGTACGCGAATACTTCAAAGCAACTTCACTCGCTGATCCTTTTCTCCGGTCGTGTGTCCCCAGCGCGATCGTCCCGTTTCTCCGTGTCCGTCAGATCGTCAAGCAATGAACTTTACGAACACCTGTATCCTATTTTCATATCTGTGTCGGTCATATTTTCATTACGAACACCTGTATCCTATTTTCATATCTGTGATCTTTTATTCGTCCTCCTCTCAGAATGAAGTACACGATTGTTAACCCTTCTCCTTCCTTGTATTTTAATATGTAAGTTATCAAGGAATAATTAAACTGCAGTTTTTTCCGTGACATAGTCCCCCTCTTAAGAGAGTTGACCGCGTCGACTCTTCATCCCTGTAGTTTTGATTCCTATGATCCTCCAACTTATTCCTCTTCCTCTGAAGTTGGATGCCTAGATAAGAAATCCGCTCCTACATTCTCCTTACCAGAAATGTATTCCACTGTGAAGTCCTGTTGCAGCAACAACGTCCATCACATCCACCGTGCGTTGAGCTTCTGCGAAGTAGCTATTAACCTCACGTGTTGATGATATGATTGGATCCTCACATGGATCAACACCTCATCCAGTAGGCGACCTCATATGCACCCTACCCTACTACTCATGACTGAAACTAGTGTTGGCTCATCGCTCCTGTACGTTCAGTCGACCTCCTTTCCACTGGCGTAAGCGATGGCTCACAATACAGACGGATCGTCCCATCCTGATTGTAACACTGCTTCCATGTCCTCTTGGTTTTCCCCGGCTTTGCCTCTGGGGATGTTCCACCTCGTCCTCGTTGGACCGAGTCTTCTTTCCCAAATCTCCTGGACTTTTGCTTCCAGGACCATCTTGGGCGGTATTGTATCTGGTCAGCCAATCTTCGGTTGGAGTCCTGGGTAATTCTCGCCTTTCCCGACGTTACCCACCCCTTCTGAACTTGGTTACCGGTGAAACTTTCACTCTTGTCCTTTCCCTGACTGGTGATTTCCCTCCTCCTGTCGTTGGGTAAATCTGACCTATCACGTACTGTCCCATAGGCCCTCCTATGTTGTACTGGCGATCTCTGGTCTTCGTCTGGACTGGTAACCTTGGTCCCAATGGCTGCCAACACCATAAAGTGCGAAGCTTTGCTCCCGGATCTCTCCTCATATTTCCTAATGAGATGTCTAGGGAGATTTTTCTGCTCTACCCCGATCCGTATTTTGTAGATGTTCTTGGACACCACCTTTTCCACAGGATAAGGTCCTTTCCATCCTACTTGGAGTATATTGGTCTCTGCTGGACTCCACACTTCCACTTTGTCTTCCACTTTAAAAGCTATTTTACTCTTAGTCCGCTTGTTGGGTGGTGCGTTCTGGCACTCCGAACAAGATTTCAACCACCGGCGTACATCTCCGGTCATTCCTGGCCAGCAATAATGGCCGGAAATTTGCTGCAAGGTCTCTCGGACACCCATATGTCGATTCTCGCTTATGATGTGTCCACTCTGAAGAATGTGAGGACGGTGGGTCTCTGGAACCACCCACTGCTCGTGCAGGTTATCTCCCCTCCCAGCTCTCCGATAGAGTAGTCGATTCTTCAGAAAGTACTGTCCCCGTTCTGGTGGCTCAGCACTTCTTTGCAGCTTCCTGTAGCAAGGACGCAACGTAGTATCCTTCCTCTGGGCAGTATGCAATTCTCCTATCCCTGAGTTGTCGCATAGTGTCTCTGCCTATTTTTCCTTCCCTTGAGATCCACTGACTACTGTTCCCTTGTGGGCTGGCTGTTTGGGCATCCCCAAAAAGACATATTTCGTGCCAATGATCATGGGAAATAAGAGTCAGATAATACAGCAGCTGGAATAATGCCCGTGACGTACCTGGATTTAATCTCCACCTTGGCGATTGGCAGCGTCATGGTAACAGCACTCCTCATTGCCGGCTGTATTTCTATGGTCTCCCCTGTAAGTTGGTCTGGGCTTACCAAGCTGGCGTGCACCACCGCTTCCCCATCCAAACCGGTATCGTAGAGACAAACAACCTGTTGGCCATTGACTTCAATCAGTTCCACCACAGGTGGTCTCTCTTGGTCCTGAGTGTCTTTCATCTCTTTGACCGTTTCCTTGCCTTCCTCTTTTGATTCCTCGAGGTTGGTTATGCAATTGGCGTCTTCTGCCTTGCATCTGAAGTCCACAGTATTATGTGTTGTCGACTGGCAGGGTATGCACCATGTTCCCTTTCTAGGTTTCCGTGTGTCCTTTTTGTTCCTTTCTCCTTCGCCGACCTCAGCCTTGTCTGTGATCACCGTCGTAGGAATCACTTTGCATGCTGCGAAGTAAGAACTTTTAGGTTTCGATCTGCAGTCCTTCGTGTTATGAGATGGCACTTTGCAGAATGAACACCACTTCTCAGACCACTGTCGTTTCGCTGGAGAATTCGAGGTGTTATGGTTTCCTTCCTTCACCTTCTCTGAACTCTCCTCTGTGTGCTTTATATAAGGTTCCACTTTTTCTTCTTCCCAGTTTTTAGGTTTCTTTTTCTCTTGTTTCTCCTGACCTTTGGTTTGAATACTGAGTTCCGCAGCCTCCCCATGTACCTCTACGAATCGTTCCGCCAGCTTATTCACAACATCAATCCTTTCCGCCCCTTGTTCTCCCAAGAAGGTTCTGAGAGGTTTCGACATTTGCTTTCGCATCTGGTCGACCACCATCATCTCTTCGAGACTCTCATAATCCCTCTTGAATTCTGCCAAGTCCATCCATTTCTGGAGATAGGATTTCAGCCTTAGACTGTAGGCGGCGAATAGTTCTCCCGGCTCTCGTCTAGACGATCTAAACTTCTTCCTATACGTTTGTGCTGTGACTTCATAATGTTTCATCAAAGCGGCTTTCAATTCCTCGTACTGATTTTCATGTCCTGGTGGTAGGCGTGTGTAGACCTCGTACCCTGAACCACGTAAAGCCTGGGATAATTTAAGAGCCCATCGGCTTCTATCCAGTCCCATAGCGACTGTCATAGCCTCGAACCGATCCAAAAACTGGTATATCTTCTCTTTACTTTCATCAAAGACCGCCAAGAGAAACTTCATGGCATGGTAACCCTGTCCACTCATGTGGGTTGCCCCAGGTGAAGATGAACTTCCTTCTGCTGCATCTATTTCACCCTTAGTTTGTGTCTTGAGTTCTAACTCTTTCAAGCGGAATTCATGTTCCATTTGTCTCCTGGCAGTCTGTTCCATTTCCATTTTCTTGGCCTCTTGTTCCATTTCCATTCGTTTTGTCTCCACCTCTATTCTTCTCAATTCCAACTCGGCCTTCCGATCTTCTCTTTCCGCTTGACGAATTTCCCTCTCTCGTTCCTGTATGTAATCAGTTAGTTCCGAACCAGCTAAACCAATTTCCTCTCCGTTTGCCCTTAGTTCTGCTGTAGTTACTTTAGGGGTTGCCATAGTTAAGAATGTAAGTCCGCAAATAGAGTACAGACACTTCAAGGCAGTAAAGCAATACTCACTATAGAATTATATTCTACCTAGAACCTATAATAGAATTATATTCTACCTAGAACTTATATCATTTATCTATGTCTATTTAATATTATTAATCTACGACACCACACAGTACATCACAACCACTCTCTCATCCACAAGAGGAGATATAGGATAAAGACTTATGTAGACGTGTGACCATGTGACTAGGTATGTAATGTGTCTTACCACCTATCCACATTCACCCTGTCTGGAACTTTCTCACTGTAAAGTCACCTGCATTAATGAAATGGTTCTACCATAAATGTAATGGCACCATATATCCAATGGACGTCCTCCATTAAAAGTCATCAATGTATACTTATTTTTATTCCCATCAGTATGTCCCAACATGTAGGTACTCCGCTATGCCTGTGCCAATATGCAGGTACCCCTCTATGCATATGCCCTGTTATGCCTCCAGGTCATATGGGTATTATGTAAGTACCCCGCTGCTCCACCAATTATGTCACTTGTTTACCCGGGAGGACTGTGGAATCAACAAGCACATCTTCAACTTTATTCCCTGTTGGGATTATTGACTGACTTCTGTCTGCACTCCTCCCTTCTGTCTTCCCTTTCATATATCTATTTCTTTCACTCTCTCTCTCTCTCTCTCCTTCATAACATACCCTGACAACAGTTTCCTCCAACAATGAATAACCTGTTTATTGTTGAAAACTATGTCAGTTGTATGTATTGAATGTGTATCTGTAGTTGGTAGTGTCTGCTAAGGTGACTGCAAGATAGGAGTTTTAGATGTTAGTCTTCGTAATCTTCTCCGGCATATTCAAAAGGCCAAAACATCAGACATCAAACGCAGACTTAGAACGTTCTCACCCGGTATGATCCGTTCAGCTTGAGTCTTGACTTAATCCAATTCTTTAAAAAACAAACAATTGTTCACCACAGTAACACCGTACAGTAATGTGATCACGGTAAGTCCTTTCCGTAGACAGAGTTTTCCGTTTTATGTTGTTATAATCCATCAGTGAAAACACCTCACACCTGTCCACAGTTATTTAACCGTTTTCTGAATATAGGTACACTGGTCTAGGGTTCTTCCCTGTTTCGTTTAGGTGAGTATTCAAGACAATGTTTTATCCCATTTTCTATGCTTGAATAAAGTTCCTTCTCTAAGGTTCACCAAAACCTGTTTTTTGACATTCGTTAAGTCACCCACTTTGCATTTGCTATAGTGACATACTTTCACTGCACCTGTGAAGTGCCTGATTAAATTAAAAGGTCTTTCCTGTATTATCAACACTGCTTTCTCTGTACAAGAGATGTACTGGTTTATCTTCTTTGATAGGTCAGGCTGTGTAGTAGAACCTGGGTAATAAACATTAAATCAGGTGATTTAAGTCTGCCTCATATCCCTGTCTATGTGATTGTCTTTCTCCAGCCGTAATGAAACAGCCTCCGAAAGAATACTCTGACATAAACAGCAGAATTCACTAAAGTATAAACTATTCACTAAATAGAAAGCAATAGTAAACCCTACGCACAACCACATATTTCCCTATGCTAATAGTACTCTAATATTAGTGTTACCTTATATATATGCACTTATGTTCCTGGAATCGAAATACACTAGCGAATAACACACTAATATCCCCTCTTCTTTAAACCATTAGGGACGTGTATTTCTTTTCCCCCTCAGGAGCATATCTCATTCAGCCCAGTTTGGAACACACACTAACTAGAAATCCCAGTTGCTACTTATTTATAACAAGTGTCCAATCCTCCGGTGATTGTTTGATCTACAATCAAATTTGCCGTATCCTGCCCGTCAAACAGCGGAGAAATCACGTAGTGGTTAGTTGTTCGTGTCCTTCGTTGTTACGCTGTTCCCTGAGTTTCCCCGTACGCGAATACTTCAAAGCAACTTCACTCGCTGATCCTTTTCTCCGGTCGTGTGTCCCCAGCGCGATCGTCCCGTTTCTCCGTGTCCGTCAGATCGTCAAGCAATGAACTTTACGAACACCTGTATCCTATTTTCATATCTGTGTCGGTCAATGATCTTTTATTCGTCCTCCTCTCAGAATGAAGTACACGATTGTTAACCCTTCTCCTTCCTTGTATTTTAATATGTAAGTTATCAAGGAATCATTAAACTGCAGTTTTTTCCGTGACACTACTATAGCGTTCATTGTTTGTATTGTCTGTTGTGTCGTCTAGTATCTGCTTCTTGCATCTACTTCTAATGTTTTATGTATCCTCTAATATCTGTTTCTTTCCTCTTCTTATATTGTCTTGTGTGTCTTCTAATATCTACTTCTTTCCTCTTCTTGTTTTGTCTGATGTGTACTCTAATATCTACTTCTCTCCTCTAGTTCTATTGTCTGGTGTCTCCTCTAATATATATTTCTCTCCACTACTTTTATGAGTGTCGATCATCACATGTGAATGTATTTCTGGGAACGCCGTGGCTGAGAGGTTACGTTGTCCACCTTTGGCTCAGAAGCCACCATGTTCGAACCACAAATACGAATGGATTGTTTCCAACAACCATTTAAAGACATCACACTCCTCCCTGATCTCTTGGGTAGTGAGATGATCGGATATCTCGCCGTTCACGTAAAAAATCACAAGACAGTTGGAAATAGCAGAGAGTAGGCTATGAAGGCCGGTCTCTCTGGTCGAGGGGTTACAACAATTTCTCCGTAATCCCGTTTATCACGCAGAGTCTCGTAGCAGGGCGAGAGCTGGGAGCGGTTCGACCCCCGCTGGTGACTTGCGGGATAACTGAGCCGGCCGCTCAGAAAGCAATGGCAAACTACTGAGCGTAATCTTGCCAAGAAATCAACATACAGCTGAAAGATGCTGATGTTGACAGCGATGTCCTGTAAAGGATATGCAAAAAACAAAAACAATGTGGTGATTACTCTATGGGCTGAGATTTGGGTTATGGTAAATGTAATGTGATGATTACTCTATGGGCGGGGACGCAGAGGTGTTTCCAAGGCACCAGTGTTGGTTTCTATACTGGCCAAGACCTATTGACGCGTCCTCGCGGAGTGTCCTGGGCAACAGGTCCCTTTGGGGTCCTGGCTAAATTCAATAGGATCGTTGATTCCTCCGAAGTTGGAGAGTGTCTGCCTGCACGGCGAGGAACCACCAGTCTGCACACCAATAAACCAGACATGGGACAATGGATACTCACGCAAACCTCAGGTCCTGTATGACATCACACTGATGTTTGACAACAGGATGTCTTCATCCGACAGAACTTCGCGCTGGAGTTCACAGCTAGCGAACACAAGCAAGCAAACAAGCACTCTATGGGCGGAGAGTTACATTATGGTAAATGTAATGTGGTGATTACTCTCCGGGCGGAGAGCTACATTATGGTAAATGTAATGTGGTGATTCCTCTCTGGATGCAGAGCCACTTTATGGTAAATTTAATGTGAGTGCCATGTCGTCAATTTAACTCATGGCATAGGGTAAGAGTGTCATACCAAAGGACGTGACACGCGTGCCTTGAGGTCATGAACTGGCACGCCGAGATTGCCACCGGAGCGAACCCACGTGATCGTAAAGGTGACAAGGGCATTCGAGCCGTGGTCGTGGTCCTGTGCGGACGCACCGCGAGGCAGAAGATGGTGATGGCCAAAGATCGTGCCTACCATTTTAATTAGTTGTGTAGAAATGTAATTTAATGTTGTGCAATTCCGTGCGAAAATGTTGAGTCTATAGCTGTATCAGATTCCGAAATAAAACGAAGAAATTCTCACGGGAGTTGTGTTTTAAACGAGATGTGAAGCTTAGAATCGATAAGAAAAAGAGCTTAATAAAAAGTTGCCAGTGGACAACTGAATGAATGGTAGACCCTAGAAAGTTCGACACGCAGTCAGAGAGAAATATTGTCCCTCAGGACCTATAGATGTGTATTCTAACATTCGAAACTCGTCACTCGCTCTCTGACATTGTGAAGAGCCTCTTTGTGTTATAAACTCCCTGGTGTGGCAAAACGCCAATGGCTCATGTCCTCATGCCTTCTTTTATTTTGGGTAAACAGGGGGAAACAGCTTTCGGGAGCTCTCAGTTCTCTTGTTCGCTCAATCACCATGAAAGATAGTTCTTTGGGTTACTTTCATAACACGATCTTTCCATAGAGCGATTAGATATAGGTCTTTTCTTTCGGGTAGACCCGATGGAGCGCCTTGCGCCAAATGCGCACTGGTGCGGCTTCTGGGGCAATTCATGTCCGTTTCTACTTATCGTTACCCACTGCCTAATGTCAAGATGTCAAGTTAAAGATTGGGACATTTTAAAGGCAGAATACTGATGGGCTATGAAAGGTAATCTTAGGTTGTAATTAGTTTTGCACTTATAAATCTCTATTGTCTTAACGACTGAGATGATATGGCGAAACGGCAGTCTTGCCATATTGGGAGGGGGTGACCGTTAGCCAATCTGGCTAAGCGTCTTAATCTTGGCATGGCAAGGGAACAAATCTGAACAATAAATATTTCCCAAATGATATCGCTTGTTCTTGGCAGCCGATAGACGAGTGCTATCTTTCTTCCTACGGCTTACCTCTACTTAGTAGCATCTCTCATTTAAATATAAGCACATTAGATAGCTACGGTGTGCCGGAAGGAGGGAAGGGCTCCTTGGGGATGGGGTCCACCAATCTATGATCTATCTTCTTGAGCCGGAAGAGGCTATCCACGGTGCTATCTCTTTCGTCTTTTAGTCGATAGGATGATGTCGGGAATATAAATAAACTTCTTTATCTCATTGAGAGAACCTGCATTCCTCTGAATCTACGTGTTATGTGAGGCACTGCCTGTACATTGCGGCGACAGCTCAGACAAGAGCAGCGGCCGGAAGGGGTAGTATCTTCTTTCCTATTCTTGCTGGGAATGGGGAACTACACTGCGTGCCATACAACCCCACTACTATAATATTAGTTAAGGGGGAGAAACACACAGATTACTAGGCACACCACACCACAAGATCTTTGTCGTGAGAAAGGCATGGTTTGCAAGGGAGAGAGAAGCTGGGAAACGAATGTGCCCAATAATAATAAAGGCAGGGTATGAGTGTGGAGAGTGAGTCTTGTATGCAACAGGGTGCATAGGGTAGCCGACAGGACGTCTACAAGTTGGAGGTCTATGCAAGCCAGGACGTAGCCAATCCAGGGGCTACCTGACATGTCAGACGCATTCAAGCAAGCCACTTATATACTGGTCTTGGTAAGCCGAAATGCATAACTAATGTAATGACTGAGGCCCAATTGGACCTCAGGATTGTGGTGCATGAGTCAGCTTGATCCCTCACTAGAATTTTGTTATCTACAGGGTCCTTCTTTTGAAGTCTTCTCATCGACTTAAGGTCGAGTGTTTACCGTAAAGTGTGTTGAAAGACTCGACAGGGCTTCTATGCCAAAAGTTATAAGCACCTGATGAAGCCAGGGCAAGTCAGTGGACATATCAGGTATATTGTTTTCTAATGTCAATGGAGAAGCATTACAACAAATTAAATGAGTGCAGCAACCACAACTCAAGTCTTCTCATCGACTTAAGGTCGAGTGTTTGCTGAGGATGCTGTTTGGACCTTCGCCAATTCCCATCCTTGTCCGAGACAGCGAAAGACTCTGACTCATTCCCTATACACAATCTGGTCTCAGGACTTTGGTTCCCAACCTAAATTGTGCCAAGTAATCCCATGGCATTTTCCCAGACCAGATGAGTGAATATATCGTGTTGGCCTAGGAAACTTGGAAGCTGTTGTTCGAACAACCGACGCTGGATAGAGAGACTGGAAACTTTGCCCGGTGAGGCAGTTGTGAAATAACAGGACAATTTAGAGCTTTGTGATCTATGAACTTCAGAGTTTTCTGGCTTCCTATCTGGACTAGAGTTATCTCATCAGTTTTTGTTTTTCTAGATGTTTATAGGTTTATGTGTCTTGGTGCTCTTCTGTGTTGTCTTTATTACGGTATTAAATTCTAATTATAGTGACTGAGTCGATCGTCATGTTACGTTTGTGTCAGCCAGAAATACACTGCAGGAAATAGACCCTGAGGTCGAAAGAGAGAGTGACAGTAAGTCCGGGGAACGGATGAGGGTTGGCAGCAAAGACCTATCCCCAGTCAGAGCAAAAGAATAAGTTTGAAATATTGTGACGGGACATTATGGGACCCTCCCCATAGCTTGTTACACCTGGCATGAGGATTATTCTCTTGGCGGAGTGCTACTGTAAGGTAAATGTAATGTGCTGATTACTCTCTTTGCGGTCAGCTACTTTATTGTTAATGTAATATGGCGATTACTCACTGGGCGGAGTGCTACTGTATGGTAATTTCAATGGACATTGAAATAGCGGAAGAAACCTCTAAACAAAACAAATAATACGATGTTTCGAGTATGGCGATATATCGTCCTTCTGTCAAAATAAGAGGTCGTATATGACGATATGTAATCCGTCGACATTGAATCAGTTAAAATATGGTTTAATATGTACTGTTTGATTAATGTACAACACATGTCTGTTTCGTGAGCTGATAAGAGATGACATATATCGCAATATAATTTGTTGACTTACTAAGAAGAACTGTTTTCAGTTGTTGTATCTACACACTACAGCTGGACTACAACACAAATCGGTGCCTTTATTATTGGGATACCTTGTTGCTGGTTTGTGAATACTACAAACTCTGGGTTTGAACACAAGACAGTTTAGTGTGTAGTGTAATCTGGTAATTTCAGGGTACGGTTGTAGTATGTCTTTACTAGCACAGTATAGGTATATATTAGCAACATAATTACTGCAGTAGAAGTTGCTAAGGTTATTAACACGATGAATACAATTTCTCATCGACAGATTTGCTGCTGTCTCTAACATGGGTCAAGCAGACAAACTGACACTGCTCATGGTCGCTGGATTCTTCTTGTCTTCACTGGGGAATGATCACTGTATTTACCAGGTGATAACTTCCATTTAGTTCTGTGACAGAGATGAGGGAAAATACCATTGTATCCGTGACAGTGATGAGGGTGCACGAGTTCTCAAGGTAGACAACATCATCATCATGTGCCATGCCGACAAACGTGGCTGGTTATGTTTCGCAATCTCACGCGATCTCCGGAGATTTAGTTCAGCTCTGTGTTCTTGTCTCGACCATTCCACGTGACCAAGCCATCCAGGTATTTACTTTTCTGCCTTCCTCTTGTTCTTTACCTCTCAATTGTACCAGTTGTCACCAAGTTCACCAGTTTATTTATTCTCATACCATACCCAAAAGATTGTAACCGTCTACGTTTAATTTCTCTTATCGGTTTACGGTCTTTATCTTTTTCTTATAAGACTACCTCATTGGTTGTCTCCATCCACAGTGACATTTACTCGTAATATGGCCACAGTTTCCCAGACATGACGCTGCTAGTGACACTGTTTTCTCCAATGTTCAAGTCTGGTAGAATGTCAGAATGTGTATTCTTCTCCACCCAGGATATTTCAAGTCTTGTAGAATGTCAGTATGTGTATTCTTCTCCACCCAGGATATTTCAAGTCTTGTAGAATGTCAGTATGTATATTCTTCTCCACCCAGGATATTCCAAGTCTTGTAGAATGTCAGTATGTGTATTCTTCTCCACCCTGGATATTTCAAGTCTTGTAGAATGTCAGTATGTATATTCTTCTCCACCCAGGATATTCCAAGTCTTGTAGAATGTCAGTATGTGTATTCTTCTCCACCCAGGATATTCCAAGTCTGGTAGAATGTCAGAATGTGTATTCTTCTCCACCCAGGATATTCCAAGTCTTGTAGAATGTCAGTATGTGTATTCTTCTCCACCCAGGATATTCCAAGTCTTGTAGAATGTCAGTATGTGTATTCTTCTCCACCCAGGATATTCCAAGTCTTGTAGAATGTCAGTATGTGTATTCTTCTCCACCCAGGATATTTCAAGTCTTGTAGAATGTCAGTGTGTGTAGTCTTCTCCACCCAGGATATTCCAAGTCTTGTAGAATGACAGTGTGTGTATTCTTCTCCACCCAGGATATTCCAAGTCTTGTAGAATGTCAGTTTGTGTATTCTTCTCCACCCAGGATATTCCAAGTCTTGTAGAATGTCAGTGTGTGTATTCTTCTCCACCCAGGATATTCCAAGTCTTGTAGAATGTCAGTGTGTGTATTCTTCTCCACCCAGGATATTCCAAGTCTTGTAGAATGTCAGTATGTGTATTCTTCTCCACCCAGGATATTCCAAGTCTTGTAGAATGTCAGTATGTGTATTCTTCTCCACCCAGGATATTCCAAGTCTTGTAGAATGTCAGTATGTGTATTCTTCTCCACCCAGGATATTTCAAGTCTTGTAGAATGTCAGTGTGTGTAGTCTTCTCCACCCAGGATATTCCAAGTCTTGTAGAATGACAGTGTGTGTATTCTTCTCCACCCAGGATATTCCAAGTCTTGTAGAATGTCAGTGTGTGTATTCTTCTCCACCCAGGATATTCCAAGTCTTGTAGAATGTCAGTATGTGTATTCTTCTCCACCCAGGATATTCCAAGTCTTGTAGAATGTCAGTATGTGTATTCTTCTCCACCCAGGATATTCCAAGTCTTGTAGAATGTCAGTATGTGTATTCTTCTCCACCCAGGATATTCCAAGTCTTGTAGAATGTCAGTATGTGTATTCTTCTCCACCCAGGATATTCAAAGTCTTGTAGAATGTCAGTATGTGTATTCTTCTTCACCCAGGATATTCCAAGAACTGTTCTGTGACATCTGAGCTCACACTCTTTGGTTATCTTCTTTATGGACTGCTACATTGTCCATGACTCACATAAGACTACCTCATTGGTTGTCTCCATCCACAGTGACATTTACTCGTAATATGGCCACAGTTTCCCAGACATGACGCTGCTAGTGACACCGTTTTCTCCAATGTTCAAGTCTGGTTCAGCACCGGAAAGATGCATTTACTAAAACAATGCAGACCTAAAAAGACGAACTCTCCTGAAACCTAAGACATAGTTCTTCTTTTCAGAAATTCCTCATATGAGAGAGAGAGTTCAAGCATATAGTAATACATTTATAACGTACAATACAAGATTGTCCTTCACAACATAAATTCGCCACATCCGAAATCACTTTAAGCGGTTTGCACTGTACTGTTGTATCTTTGCATTGCCACGGCCAGTCTGCGTCTAATGCTATTTGAACAGCTCTCTTTTTTGTTGAATACAGAGCTAAGATATTCCAAACTTGTGAGGCGTGAATTGATAAGAGTTTGTTGTATAATTTTTATAGGAAGTGGCAGTCAACCTCAGCGTTAGTTGACTGTTTGAGATTGTCATACAGTTATTGGATATAAAGAAATGGCTATGGTTGTGTCTAGAGGATGCCAGTGTGAGTATTCTGTTGGACGACTGATTAGCAACGATGAATCATATTCGAACACCAGATTGCGCACACAAGATTTTAATTCGAAGCAAACTCGATGCTATAACACTCATCAGGAAACTTCCGTAGTGAAATATATCTATATTGCATATGCACAGTTCTAGCACACTCAAAGTATAATTTAACACAGTAAGATCCTGCGACCACCCTATTGCCGCCTACTGGCCTCGAACCCTACACTGTTACGAACTCTTCTCCGTCCCTGACTATAACCACCTCCTCTGAGTCTCTTCTCTCTCGTCTCAGCTCCAAACTCAACTCAACTCAACTTCAAATGCCCCTATCTTGCCTGGTGTCCCTTACTCAGCCCAAACTCACTGGGCCAGAACTCAGATCTCCACTGTCTGCCCAAGACTCATACTGACTACTTTCGCTCAATCTCCGTTATTCACCCCAAAATCAACTGCCTATAATTTGCCCAGACTTCTCTCTTTATCCCCTTTCTCCCGGACCTCCCACGAAACACCATTTAACAACTTGCACTCCCAATCTACATTCCTCCAACATTCTATTTCTGATTTTCCTTTGTCTCTTCATCTACTATCACGTTCTAGCATCTCTTTGGTGATGCTTCTTAACCCGTACGTGTTCTAACAATCCCTGTTTTGGGTCTCACCCATTGTTTTGGAATTTCTTAATCGACTTCTCTTACCTCACATCCGATCTACTCTCCTATTCACACCTATGACGTCGTTTTGTAAATGTCACATTCTTACTTTGCCCATTCACCCCAGTTTTGCGTAAACACACGCACGTTACAGTGATGTTTTGTCAAAAGTTAACGTTCAGTAGTTCCCCATTGTTATCTGAACGACCGGCACTCGAGATTTGTATGGGAACCAACGCAAGGGGGACTGCGCAGCTCTATGTCGAACGCGGTATGCGGGCTTACGAATTGCTTCTGTAGGCTCTTCGCCACAGAACCGGTTGAATCGATAATTGATTATAAATAAACGGTGAAAACAGTGAGTCCACTTGATAGGGCCTTGGTGCAGGGTAAGATGTGGGATGTGCAACTAAGTGAGTCATTATGCTTGGTGCTAGATAAGATGTGGGATATACAATTGAGGGAGTTATTATACCTGGTGATAGGTAAGAT
>JACEFZ010026345.1:0-34332 GCA_014155875.1 Cepaea nemoralis | reverse complement strand
GTGACTTGAGTGACATAAAGGAACCTGTAAAATAGATAATAATACACTTGGTGATAGCAACTGTCCCTGACCTCCATTAGATGGGGGGGGGGGGGTGTCCGCCTCACTCAGATACATGACAGTGAACCAACTGTCATGGGCAGAGGAGCTCTTCACTTAGGTCTTGGGTGGGTTAAGACCAGGACAGAGCAAAATGCAAAGTGTAGACCCCAGCAGACCTCACTGGAAGATCTCACCATTGGACATTCTCCCTATCCCCAATCTCCCCAATTAGCATCCCATTTCACTATTCCCCATCAGCGGAGCCACCTGCCTTCTTACACTAGTCTATTTTCAACTAGCAGCACCAATCATCACTTCATTACTCTAGCTAGTTTTACCGAGGCTACTACTTAAATCAACTAGGCCTAATTACACCATATGTTTACCTTATGCAACACAGCAGTGTCTTCGAAATCACATCTACATTTTGCCATGACAGGCACGTGTACAATTAAATCTAATTAATTTCCGCACACGGTAGATATTTTTTAAATCCACTGCAGTGACAAACACGTCCGTGCAAGTCAATCCTCAGAGTTACACTACTTGTAAACAAAGCATGTTTTTACCCAACAGCCTTGAGTGGTCACGTGACGTTCTTTTGATGTTAACAAAAGTGGTTCAAGGGCAGATTATCCATTTCTGAATAACTTCTCTCCCTTGGGTTTAATCAATGTCACAAGAGTAGATTATCTCCCCCTTTGGACAATCCATGCACAAGTCGCCTCCCCCTTTTTTCAACATATGCCTACAATTTCCCGTCTTGTGGGGACTGTCAAAGACGATTTTCCTGTTTGATGTCGGAGACTTCTCAAGGTCAGCGGTGTCTTTGATCTACCTGCCATTGGTTGTCAACAACTGCAGCTGTGCATTCAGACTTTATTGGTTTTCTGTCCCGGTTAAAAACAAATGTGGCCCTGAACACATGCCATGAATCTGACCGTCTGTATTGTCATTATCTGGTTAATACACAGTGAAATCATGACATAGGCCCCCTCTTAAGAGAGTAGTCCATCTCACACTTCTCCACTGTGAATTCAATCCAGATGATTCATTCCTCTTCTTCAGGAGCTGGGTGTCTTGACAAGAAGTCCGCTCCAACATTTTCCTTCCCAGGGATATACTCCACTGTGAAATTGTAGGGTTGAAGTAACAACGACCATCGCATCAAACGGGCGTTGAGCTTCTGAGAAGTAGCCAGGAACATCAGGGGCTGATGATCCGACTGGACCCGAAACTTAACTCCATACAAATAGGGCTGGAATTTTTGCACGGCCCATACGAGAGACAAGCACTCTCTCTCTCTCTCTCGACGGTCGAATAATTCCTCTCAGCCTGGAGTAGTTTCTTGCTTGCGTATGCCACAGGTTTCAAAACCGAAGCATCGTCTTTCCCTTCCTGTAACAAAGCTGCCCCAATCCCAATCCCACTTGCATCCGTTCTCAACACAAATGTTTTGGAAAGGTCCGGGAGCTGTAATACAGGTTTGCTGACCAAGGCCTCCTTTAACTGACTATAGGCAGTCTCACATTCTGGTGTCCAAATGATTTGGTCCGGGAATCCCTTTTTCAAGGTTTCCGTTAATGGAGCTCCCATTTCAGTAAAATGTGGGATAAATTTTTGGTAAAATCCACATAACGAGAGAAAGGATCTCACATCCTTCTTCGATTTTGGCCTTGGTGCATTTCTGATTTTTTTCTCCTCCAGGCCCTATTCTTTAGAGAATGGCACTGGGTAAACCTTTCGGCGAACAGGTTCTTGAGTGGTCAAATCATCTCGAACTCCACCAACCTCGTTCGTCCTGGTTTATCAGTCAGTATCTCCTTATGAGACTCGAGAACCTGGGTTATCTTTTCCCTCTCCTGGGAGGTCAGATCAGGGTTCACTTGCACATCCCTATAGGTTTCCTGGTGTACCAAGGGATATTCCCTGCCCTCGTTGGTTCCCACTTCCGTCTCCACTGCAACTGCCATTGCCATGAGGTGAGCTGCCTCGTCTCCGGGTCTCTCTTCGTATTTCCGCAAGAGATTGATATGGAAAATCTTCGACTTTCCCCTGATCCGGATCTGATAGTTGGTTCTGGATATCACCCTTTCCACGGGAAATGGTCCTTGCCAACCTATCTCCAGTTTGTTGTTTCCCGTTGGGAGTAGCAACAATACTTTGTCTCCCACCTCTAGAGATCTGTCTTTAGACCTACGGTTGTAGTAAGCCGCATGCCTTTTTCTGGCCTTTTTCAAGTTTTGATTTGCCAGAGTCCATCCCTTGTGAAGTTTTTCTTTCAGTTCCTCCACATATTTGTAAGAGGAGATCACTTCTTCTGACGTCCCCTCTTCAGTCCAACTCCTCAACATGGACTTCCAAGCTGTCCTTTGATTGGACGACCAAACAGCTAACGTAGTGGGTGGTAGTCCTGTTGAGCCATGAGGAACTTCCCGATAGGCAAAGAGTGCTGCTGGGATATATTCATCCCACCTATCAGGTTTTTTCCTGCGCCAGTTTCCTGAGCATTGTCATCAACGTGCCGTTGAAACGCTCTACTTGTCCATTGGCTTGAGGGTGGTAAGGGCTGGAATGGATATGGTTAGAGTGGAACACCCTAAATACCTCCTCCATAAGTTTTCCACAAAATTGGGACCCATTGTCCGTCAGAATTTGATCAGGAAAGCCTAATCTTGTAAAGGTCTCCATCAGTGCGTCCGCCACTCGTTTCGAGTACAATCGTGGTCTAACGGTATGGCTTCACCCCACATTGTACAGCAATCCACCATTGTAAGTATATACATGTTCCTCTTCCTAGTCCTAGGAAGTGGACCCACGATATCGATGGCTACCCTCTCGAAAGGAGAGTTCATGATGAGCATCTCACCCAAGACCACCGGTGCTGTCCAGTGTTTCGGTGCCACCCTCTGGCACTCAGGGCATGACTTTACATACCGACGCACATCATCTGTCATTCCCGGCCAATAGTAATGGCAGGAAATTCGCTGCATGGTGGCGGCAATACCCATGTGTCCACTAAAGGAGATGGTATGCCCCATATGAAGAATCTGGGACCGGTGAGCTTTCGGGACGACCAACTGACCGTATAGGTTGTCTCCCCTTCCTGCTCTCCTGTAGAGTATCCTATTCTTCATTTAATACTGCCCCCGTTCAGGTGGATCAGCACTACTCTGCAGCTTTTTGTAGCAAGGACGTAAAGTAGCATCCTCACTCTGGGCAGTTCGTAGCTCCCCGGCAGTGGGTTAGTCACAATTGCTTCTGCCTCTTCCGTTCTCGTCTGAGAGCGAGTCTGTATTGCTCCCATATGGATTGGCTCCCTGGGCATTCCCATAAAGACATACCGGCAACCAAGATTACTGGAAAATGGGATCGGTCAATACAGCAGCCTTGATTGTGCCGGTGACATATCTTGACCGAATCTCCACGTTAGCAATGGGCAACTTCATGGCCACAGCACTCTTCTGTGCAGGCTGTATTTCCATGGTCTCATCTGTGAATTGTTCTGGGTGTACCAGATCCGCAGTAATTCACGGCCTCCCCGTCAAGTCCTGTGTCGTACAAACACTCCACTTGACGACCGTTAACCTCTACCAATTCCACTACAGGTGGTTTTTCCTGGTCTGGAGTCTCTTCCGTCGGCCTCGACCTGTTCAGTGGGCTCGACCTTAGGTTCTCCCGGGGCACACGACGAATTGAGAATCTCCTGACTTTCCCCTGCAGTCAATAGCATTGTGCGTGTTTGACTTGCATTGGTTGCACCATTTTCCCTGTCCTATATTTTCTAGTGCCGGACTTGAGTGAGCTCTCCTTATGGCGAGCTTTCTTGCTGACCTTGGCATTTCTCCGTGACAACCTCCTTGGAAGTCACTTGATATGCTGCGAAGTGAGGGCTCTTAGTCCTTCGATTTGCAGTCCCTCGTATTGTGAGAGGGTGAACTTACAAATTGAACACCACTTCTCCGACCACGGTCGTTTTGGTGTAGAGCTTGAAGTGCTCTTGCTTCCCTCCTTCGTCTTTTCTGAACTTTCCTCTGATTTTTGTACATAAGGTTCCCCCTTTTTGGTTCCTGAGTTTTTGGCTTTCTTCTTGTCATGTTTCTCCTGACGTTTGGTGTTGGTGGGAAGGTTTTCCCCGGCCTCCCCATGTACCTCGACGAACCGTTCTGCTAATTTTGTCACGAGGTCAATACGTTCCCCTCCTTGTTCTCCCCAGGTAATGTCCTGAGAGGTTTTGACATTTGCTTCTTCAGCTGGTCGACCACCATGAGCTCTTCCAGGCTCTCGTAGTCATGTGCGAACCCAGCCAAATCCATCCACTTGTGGAGATAGGACTTTAGACGCAAACTGTAAGCGGCAAACAACTCTCCCGGTTCTCGTTTCGCTGCTCGAAATTTTTTCCGGTAGGTGTGACGTAACCTCGAATCGTTTCAGCAGAGCCGTCCTCAACTCGTCATAATTGTTCTTATGTCCTGGAGGCAGGCGAGAATAAACCTCGTAGCCGGTCCCGCGTAATCCCTGGGATAGCTTGAGATTCCATTTGTTACGCTCCAGACCCATAGCCACGGACATGGCCTCGAAGTGTTGAAGGTACTGGTCAATCTTCTCCTTGTCTTCATCGTAGATTGCTAGAGGGAACTTCATAGCATGGTAACTATGTCCACCTGCTTGGATTGAGCCTGGGATGGAGGAATCTCCAACTGCTCCCTCAGTTTCCTCATTAGATTGTCTCTTAAGCTCGAGTTCCCGCATCCGGTACTCGTGCTCCCTTTTCTGAGCTTCTTGTTCGGCTTCCCGATTCTTAGCTGCCTGCTCAGCTTCAATTTCCAGCCTTCTCATGGCTTGCTCTGCTTCCAATTTCTTAGCAGCTTGTTCTGCTTCCATTTGCCTAGCAGCTTGTTCTGCTTCCAATTTCTTAGCAGCTTGTTCTAACTCCATCCTTCTCAATTCCAACTCAGCCTTTCGATCTTCCCTTTCTGCTTGACGATACTCCCTGTCCACCTCCTGTACGTAATCTGTTAGTGCAGAACCCGACAATCCCATTTCTTCCCCCTTTGTCTTTAGTTCTGCCCCAGTTAATTTAGGAGTGGCCATTTTTCAGAGAGGTAAGTCAGCAGACAGAGTATAGATTATCTCTAAAAGAAATATATTGGTAATGAACAATTACAGTTAATCTATATTCTTAAATACTACACAGCACAACACAACACAATCACTCAGTGACAAGAGCAGAATCAGGACCACAGACCTATGCAGACGTGTGAAGTGTGAACAGGTAAGATATGTGTCTTAACCCCTATCCACATTGCACTCTAGCTGGATTCTCTCTCTAACAATATCACCGTCCTCTAAGTAAAGATCCCGTGTCAAAAGACCCCGTTGTCAGGAGATCCCGCTAGTCAAAAGATCCCGCTTCCAAGAGATTCCGCTTACAAGAGATCCCGCTGTCCAAAGATCACGTTACGAGCCCCCAATATATGTCGTAAGTCTTTCTTACTTACTTTAGTGTCGTCCTTGGAGTGATGGGAATCAACACCACATTTTTATTACCCCAATATTGTTGTCTTAGAGAAACCACCAGACTCCGTCCACAAAACTCCGTCGGTCTGCAAACACCTCTTTCTTACTCTCACTCACCCTTAGATCATGCCCCCTCTCACTCCTCCCCAACATAACATACTCCACAACTCTAGCTTTAACAAATAAATACAAAATAATTTATTAAGCAAAGAGTATAGGTGTGAGAAGTGTGTGTGTGTAATGTGTAGAATGTGTGTCGAATATTCTAGTGGGTGCAGACTTAGACCAAGTAGCTGAAGAGCCCAGCCCGATCATCCCAGAAAGGATCACACCACATCTTCATTCAGTCCACGATGACCTCACCAAGGCATGAATCCATCCTGCTAGATGTCGACTTCCACCGGTCGTTGATTGATCATGTATATACCTAGTCGCAGTCTGAAATTGATCCTGCCTGGATCCCACACCGTTAATACATGTCCCTATTGTTCGGTGACTTATAACATCCTTGTCTATTGATGACACGAAAATACTGTTCCTTGAAATAAATGTAATTCCGGTCTAATGTTTCTACTGTTCACCTGACCACTGTTATAATAACTACCTAATCAGTTTTTACTGTTCTATTCCCATGTGATGTGGAAAAACAGTATCTATTAGTCTTTTTACTCGTCGTGTGAGAACATAATACCCACTGGACTTTTCCCATGTGGTGTAACAAAAACCAACTCTAGTGTTCTGTTCATATGTGATGTTTGAAAAACATTAATCTCACGATTTGGTCTTTCTCCAAAATGATGCGGAGAAAACAATCACTAGTATTCTGCTACCGTTTGATAAATACTTTCATGATTTTTCCTTCAAACCCCTTTCCTCATGGGCCCAGTGCAAAAGCTGCTGAATAACTGCCTGCACTAAAGTCTCCATTCTCAGTGACTTGAGTGACCTAAGGAAACCTGTCAACGAGAGAACAACACATTTGGTGATAGCAACTGTCCCTGACCTCCATTAGATCGGGGGGGGGGGGGGGTGTCCGCCTCACTCAGATACATGACAGTGAACCAACTCTGTCATGGGCAGAGGAGCTCTTCACTTAGGTCTTGGGTGGGTTAAGACCAGGACAGAGCAAAATGCAAAGTGTAGACCCCAGCAGACCTCACTGGAAGATCTCACCATTGGACATTCTCCCCATCCCCAATCTCCCCAATTATCATCCCATTTCACTATTCCCCATCAGCGGAGCCACCTGCCTTCTTACACTAGTCTATTTTCAACTAGCAGCACCAATCATCACTTCATTACTCTAGCTAGTTTTACCGAGGCTACTACTTAAATCAACTAGGCCTAATTACACCATATGTTTACCTTATGCAACACAGCAGTGTCTTCGAAATCACATCTACATTTTGCCATGACAGGCACGTGTACAATTAAATCTAATTAATTTCCGCACACGGTAGATATTTTTTAAATCCACTGCAGTGACAAACACGTCCGTGCAAGTCAATCCTCAGAGTTACACTACTTGTAAACAAAGCATGTTTTTACCCAACAGCCTTGAGTGGTCACGTGACGTTCTTTTGATGTTAACAAAAGTGGTTCAAGGGCAGATTATCCATTTCTGAATAAATTCTCTCCCTTGGGTTTAATCAATGTCACAAGAGTAGATTATCTCCCCCTTTGGACAATCCATGCACAAGTCGCCTCCCCCTTTTTTCAACATATGCCTACAATTTCCCGTCTTGTGGGGACTGTCAAAGACGATTTTCCTGTTTGATGTCGGAGACTTCTCAAGGTTAGCGGTGTCTTTGATCTACCTGCCATTAGTTGTCAACAACTGCAGCTGTGCATTCAGACTTTATTGGTTTTTCTGTCCCGGTTAAAACCAAATGTGGCCCTGAACACCTGCCATGAATCTGACCGTCTGTATTGTCATTATCTGGTTAATACACAGTGAAATCATGACAATTATGGCCACTAGTCAGAAACATAGCTGTATATGTCCTACATGTTGCAAAGTTTCTACCGAAAACCGCAATCTAACACGTCATATTAAAACCGTTCACAAAACCACAGCTCACACATGCCACATCTGTGGCAATCTATTCAAAAGGAAAGACATCCTACAACGAAAAATTAAAACTAATCACCAGACTCCCTGTGCCTCAACCAAATTTATAAACAGTGGGAAAATGTGTTAGCCAAATGGGGGAAAATATTGACCAAGTAAAGAATAACCTCGTCCAAACTTACTTTGTCAACCAAACGGACCAAATATTGGTCCAGTAAAGATATATTTCAACCAAACGTATAAATAACTTGGAGTACAACGAAAGGAGACGAACCCTTGTTACAAACCTTTGAGAACAAAGTTTTAAGACGCATCTTTGGACCCATTAGGGATACACAAAGTGGAGAGTGGAAAAGAACAAGTAACAAAGACATTTATGATCTTTTTAAATCCCCGCTAATCACTAGTATCATGAAGGCTAATAGACTACAATGGCTGTGGCATAAAGAAAGAATGGAAGATAATAGGGAAACAAAACTCGCTTACACTCAGGAAATAAATGACCGTAGACCCAGAGGTAGACCAAGAAGATGGTGGAGTGATAATATATATATGCAGACCTACAAGCACTTGGAATCAACGACTGGCAAGAGAGGATCAACCAGAGAGACGAATGGAGACGGATTGTATCTGCAGCAAAGAACCTCAATGGCTTGGAACGCTGAAGAAGAAGAAACGTATAAATATCGCGTCCAAACTTTTAAAAAAAAATAGGGGAAAAAATGTCAGCAAAGAGTAAAAATATGGGCCAAGTAAATAAATACCGCGACAAAATTTATAAAAGTTATAAAAATTTGTTACCCGAATGGGAAAAATATGGGCCAAGGAAAGAAATATCTCATCCAAACTTATAAAGATGCCAAGCGAAATCAGACAATATGGTAGCCAATATAGGAAGTGTGGTTGAATTATTTCTTTACTTGACCAACATTTTTCTGTTTAGTCAACAAAGTAAGTTTGGACGCGGTATTTCTTTACTTGGTCAATATGTTTTCCCATTTGGCTAAAACATGTTCCTACTTTTTTTAAGTTGGGTTGAGATATTTTTGAATTTCGTCAACATTTCTCCCATTTGGGTAATACATTTTCCTAACTTTTATAAATTTGGCTGCGGAATTATTTTTTTACTTGGTTAATATTTTTACCCTTTGGCTTACAAATTTTCCTATTTTTTATAAGTTTGGTTGAGATATTTCTGAATTTGGTCAACATTCTTACCCTTTGGCTAATAATTTTTCCTACTTTGTATAAGTTTGGACGAGATATTTGTCAGTTTGCCCAAGATTTATTTCCCAATTAAGTAACAACTATTCCTACTTTTTATAAGTTTGTTTGAAATATTTCTTTACTTTTCTCATATTTTTTCCATTTGGTTAGCAAATTTTCCTAAATTGTATAAGTTTGAACGCGATATTTCTTTTCTTGTTCAATATTTCTAACCTTTGGCTATCAATATTTCCTACATTTTATAAATTTTGATGAGCTATTTATAAGTTTGATCAATATTTTCATATTTGACAAACGAAATTTCCTACTTTTTACAAGTTTTAACGAGATAATTATATGTTTGACCATTATTTTTACCATTTGGTTAGCATTATTTCATACTTGGTCGATGTATTTATAGGTTTGGGCACGATATTTATTTTAGTTGACCAATATTTTTACCTTTTGACTAACAATTTTCCGACTTTTTATATGTTTGGTTGAGATATTTCTGAATTTGGTCAACATTTATCCTACATTGGTTAACATGTTTCCTTAATTTTGTTGACCATTTGTCATCAATATGTAACTCTATCTCACCACATGACAACTATATATACCGAAAACACTAAAAATCAACAAGACGACGTAGTTATAATACACACACACACACACACACACACACACACACACACACACCACACACACACACACACACACACCTGTTTACTTACAGTATTTACGGTACATTTTTCAAGAATAAAAACGCAGAATTTCGTTATACAAAATGTTTCAGCAAGCGATCGGATGTTAGTGATGTGATATACGTAAAAACTAGTCGTGGTCTCTATATGGTACTTTGTGTCGGGTCTGTTGTGTAGGGCGTAGTTAAACACGTGACTGCCCTGAACTATGGCTATGCAGTCCTCAAAGTCTTGTCCATTGTTTACTAACAGGGGAACGTCGAGTTCACAGGCGTTATTTGAGGAGTAATAGAAAAATCGTATTTCTTTCGTCTCCCTATGCCTGAGTATTGTATGATGGCTATAGTTGACCTTAAACCTACTTGTCTGACATTAAATACCGGATTTAATGTCCTGGCCTAGTCTATTGACTGTACTGAGTCTGGTCGATGAAAAAATGTGTATGTCAATATATGGTTGCTAATATTGTGATGTATCATAAGGGCCTGCCAGTTGTCTCTGTATTTTTTGTTGGATGTCATTCGGGAGGTTGTCTGAGGTCTCTGCTTCGTCATCTATCTCTACGTAGGCTTCCTCTGCTATTATTTGCTCGTTATTGTGTTACTGATCTTTAGCTGTTTGTGTGTTTGGTAGTGTTTTCCCTTTGCATGGTGTTTTTGAGGGTGTAGTGTTCACAAGTATAGGTGTTGATGAAGTGAGTGTCTGATGATCAGTTTTATGTGTCGTTGTATGATTTCTTTCCTTTTGTAAAGATTGCCACAGATGTCGCAAAGTGTTTAGCCGTGGTTTTGAAACCCTTTTTATTATTACGTGTAAGGGCTTTCGGTGTTTGGAAAGACTTTACCACATGTAGGGCTTAAATAGCTATTTTTCTGACCAGGCCATAATGGGTAGAAAAAAGTAGGGGTTTATAGGGAATTTTTTCATTTCCCGGGGGTTAATATGCGAGTGGGTGACAACTCAGTAATATTGTTCAACAGCTTATTTTCTTCCGGGGTTTGATAAGGGCGTGATATTCAACAAAATAAGCTCGTGTGTAGCTTCAATGGGTAAATTATAATGACCACTATAAAAAAATGTGCAATCTTTCCCCCTATTCCCCGGTCTTAGAAAAACCCGGGATTTAAATATTGGACCCCCAAAAAAGCTGTGAAAAAAGCAAAAAAAATTATAGATATTTTACTTTTTCACAACCCCCCTGATAGTATATTACAGAAAAAAATTCCCTATCCCCAAAAAAAATTGTTAAGAAATATCAGAAAGGGGGAAAGGGTTGAGGCTTTTGATGTCACACATTGTAAAATATTTTTTTTCTTCCCTTAATTTTATCCCGGCCATAAAAATGGGTCTTCCGTGACTATATGTTTTTTTGGTGGGAAAAATTAGCAAAAGTACTGGTTCTTTAAATTTGTTCTTTCAGTTATTTTAATTTGAGCTGATTTTTATTACGGGAAATCGTCCACTAATGAAAATTTTTTGATGAGCAGTTGGGGAAAAAAATATGAAAGCACCCTACCCAAAATTTTGTGGTATATGTTCGTTGCTTTCTTTTTTATTTCACAGTCAATAAACCCCCATAATTCACTTCTTATAAGCAGCCCCAATAGCCCCCAAATTTCACTTCTTGTAATAAATTTAAGTCTCTGGATTTTTTTAGTGTTTGCCCCTTTTTTTGGAGGGAAAAGGTAAGATGATTACACAAGTGTCCAAAATCTTGTATCGCACACAGGCACCCCCCCCCTTTTTTCATCGCACCCAAGAAAAAACACTTTTTGCAAATTGGGGAAATTCCTAATTTTTTTTAGGCGAACCGATATAGTTACAGGTAACATGGCCTTTTTTGCCTTAACAAACATACAAATGCCGCCTTATATACGATTACATACAAAAAGTCAATTACTCAAACTCACCTCGCTATTTCAACTAGCGCTCTCCCCCAAGCTAAGCATTTGCCCCGGAAATAACAAACGTCCCTGAAAAATGTCGGTCCTGTCCCGACGTTCCCCAGGGGTTTTGCGCCCCCTTTTTCGCCCTTAGCCCCCCTCCCCGGGGGTAAACCCCCCGGGTGTCCCACCAGTCTCGTAGTACAGAGTCCGTCCGTGCTAAGCTGGGTTATTCAGTACTCAAGGGCCATCCGTCAGGGGGTTTTCCCCGGGAAAAAAAGGGGGTCCCCCCCCTATCCTCCGGTTTTGGGCCTGCCGGTGTCTGTTTTTGGGCACGTCCCGGTGCCAAACCCCCTAAGTCCTTTTTCCTTTTTTATTACTGCCCGTAGATGCTCGGGCTTTTGACCATTCTATGGGGCCCCTTGTGTTCTGTCTCTACTCTTTCTTTATACTGTAGATGTCCTTATTATTTCATATATGCATTATTCATTTTGCCCTTGTCCCTCTATGCCCTGTACCCCGCCTAAAACCCTCTGACAACAAGGGACAGTAAAAGTACACTTTAATCACTGGGAAAAACCGAGTTTTTGATTTTTTTGTAGATTTAAAACAGTGTAAAGGGGTTATAGACTTTGACTTTCTTATACTTTAGTGATATAAAAGTACATAGTGAACAAGAGCACGATTTATATACTTTTGGGGTCAAACTTTTTTCACTCTGGTGAGTGCACAGAAATTGATCCATCCCGAATGGCTGAATACATCAGGGTTTTTTTAAAAAAAAAACAAAGGGGGAAACATAGGCGTAGACGCATATATGTTACAACCCCTTAGGGGAGACATGATATACATCCCTTTCCGTGAGTGAAAGAATCGATGTGCTCCAGTGTAAGGGGGCTTTTTCTCTTTTAGAAATGTAGAAGGACAAAGCAAATTTTTTTAAATGAAAGAAAAACATACTTCTTTAAAAAAATGTTTCATATGTACAAAATTTGGAATGCACCCCAGCATCTACCCTAAAATTAAAAGCAGAGAAACAATCAAAAGGAATGGTACTTTTTTAAGCCACCCGTCGGTGGGGGCCATTTCTCTGGGACGTCACTTGACGGCAAAAAGGAAAATGTTATGATGATTTATGAGACTTTTTTATATACGACCGTATTAGCATCTGTATTAGTATTTTCCCATAAACCCTGCGGCTATATCGTGTATTTTTTGTTGTCGCCTTATGTAGCTTCTGAGATATACACTAGGACACATTTTACCGACTTGACGTCGTGTAACGAGACAAAAAAAGTATAAACCGGGGGGCTACTTACCACAGCAGTTTCTTCGGTGAGGTGTTTTTGATAGCTCTTGTTTTCAAAAAAGTGTCTTTAGTCGGTATTTTCGGTTTCCTTTATATACGGAGTTTGGGCTAATGCATAAGCTAAAAAGGGCTGAGTCAAATTTACAATAACCAATTTAATCCGGTTAGACTTAACTTTTTAAAAGCATCTAGATTTTTCTTAATAAAACAGACTAGACAGCGGTTTTTATCGTTATCGTCACCTACCCCCGAAGTTTTTTGGGGTTTTAACGTTTCCCTTCAAAAACATGTTGGATAAGTGTACCACGGTCGGGTTTCCAGATAGTCCCTTTTGGGTTTTTTCCCAAAACCATGTCTAAAACCCGTCCAACGCGTTTACCCCCGGCATTCCCAAAAACGCTGTTTCCCCCAAGAGGTCACCATCAGTTCAGCCTGACTAAGAGTTCCAATGTCATACTTTAATATGAGACTGAACATCATCATCATCATCATCATCATCACCAAGTGCCGTGCCGACCGGTGTAGGCGTTCATGACTCTCCATAGATCTCGGTCTTTAGTTTTCTGGATCAACTCTACCGTTGATATCCCCCATGCCACCTTCACAATCCTTCCAGCATCATGTCTCGTGGTCTGCCTCTGCCTCTCTGCTCCTCGATCTTTCCACAAGTCACGATGTTCTCCAGCGCCGCTTAACATCAGTGGTTCTAAAAGATGATGTCGGGCAATTTATCTAGTCAGTCGCCACTCGCCTATCAATTAAAATGTTCAAAAGTACTTATCTAGCCTTTCCTCCACTCACCCACCACTACTAACCCTATTTTCCCTAAGCCATACCCACTACAACCAATAATACCGACCATCTTTACTTTGTAAGGTTTTCATTTGTACCCCATATGCTGATAGTGTTTATCTAGTCTGTCCTCCACTCACCCACCCTTTAACAAAGAATTTCACTAAGTCATACCCACTACAACCAATAACGCCGTCCATCTTTACTTTATAAGGTTATCATTTGTAACCCATATGATGATAGTGTTTGCACCACAACGACCCTATATAGATCACTAATAACCACTACCCACCTCTTAACGACGAATTTCACTAGGCCATACCCACTACATCCAATAATACTGGCCATCTTTACTTTTTAGGATTTTCATTTGCAACCCTATGGTGATAGTGTTTAAACCACTATGACCCTCTACAGACCACTAATAACGGCTATCCACCCCATAACAACAAATTTCACTATACCCACTACAACCAGTGATACCGGCCATCTTTACTTTTCAAGGTGTTCATGTGTAACCCGTATGATGATAGGGAATATGCCACTACGGCTCTCTACAGACCATATACCTCCCCCCCCCCCCAATTTACATTTTGCTTATTTTGGCTTTCCGTACACTCATCACGTCTCGCGGGTTCGTACCACCTCACATACCCAATGTGTTGATACCCAGGCCCCACCCCTGATCCCCCACCCCCACGTCCGCTCGCCCCTAGACAATTCCGAGGAAATGCACTGTAATCTCGACCCTTACACATCACCAATAGAATGCGCTAATATTTATACCCGGCTCAATACAGATAAAGAAAGAAGTCAAGAACAAAAAGGAGAATGCAACCGAGGAGGAAGAGCACTGTACCCTAAGACAGCAATAATCATAAGATGATTGTGTTTAAGCCCCGCCCACTATAACCAAAAAAGGAGGTAACAGTGCAAAAAAAATTTGATTTTTTATTCATGAGTTATATCTCTTGAAAATGAGGTCCGTTTTCTGTGCGGTACTAGACTCTTTATATAGTAAAATATGACATCATCTATGACGTATTGCACCGCATTTGGGGGTTAGTTACAACATTACATACTACTAGTATACAATATCTACATTACAAGTCCGTAGTATACAATATTTACATTACAAATCATTAGTACGCTATGTCTACATTATAGGTCCTTAGTATACAATATCTACATTACAAATCCCTGCGTATACATTATCTACGTTACAAGTACTTAGTATATACAATATCTACATTACAAGTCCTTAGTATACAATATCTACTTTACAAGTCCTCAGTATGCAATGTCTACATTATAGTTCCTTATTGTACAATATCTACATTACAAATCCCTGTGTATACATTATCTACATTACAAGTACTTAGTATACAATATCTACATTACAAATCCTTAGTATAAATTATCTACATTACAAGTACTTGGTACACAATATCTACATTACAAGTCCTTAGTATACAATGCCTACATTACAAGTCCCCTAGTATACAATATCTACATTACAAAGTTCCATATTATACAGTATGTAGTTACAAGTCTCCAAGTATACAATATCTACATTACAATTCCCTTAGTACAAGACCTACATTGTATGTGCCCTGGTACATACAAGTTCCTTAGTGCAGAGGTTCCCAAATCACGGCCCGCGGGCAACTTGTGGCCCGCCAACTGTCAGAAAGTGGCACGCGAGGCCTCGTTGTTTAATATAATATATTTTAATAATTTTAAAAAATGCACTCGGAGCGTGCGATAATTTACTCTGTTCGTGGTTGTTATGCTCAGATATTATCGAATGTGCCTGTTCAGTTCGCAACAAAACGTTATGAAGTCCCCATATCCCAGCCTTGTCGACCAATGAGAGTGCGCGAAGGCGCCATGCTTTCGTCTGTTAGAACTGTTTAACAGAGTCGGTAGTATTGTGTTGAAATTAAATATAATTCACATAAGAATTTACCGTTACAGCCTATAAACATGAGTGTTGAAAATCCAAAATCAAACAATGGTAAAAAGCGAAAATGTGAAGACGTTGCTTGTCGTGAATTCAACGAAGATTGGACGGAGACATTTATGTTTATGTCTAGCCGTAGTGGTAAAACAGTTTGCTTAATCTGCGGAGTTTGTGTTTCTGTTCCAAAAAATTTAATCTGGAACGACACTTCACGACCACACATTCAGACATAAATGCTCAATATCCCATCAATTCGGAGTTAAGAAAAGATTTCATAGCTAAAAAAGAAAGTTCTCTGACCAGGCAGCAGTCATTTTTCACCAAGGCTAACGAACAGAGCAAGAGTGCTGTTGTTGCGTCGTACGAAGTCGCTCTTCTGTTGGCTCGCAAAAAGAAGCCGTTCACCGATGCAGAAGAAATAATCAAGCCTTCCCTTAAATTTTTACTAGAATGCTTGGCGATAAAAAGTGTGAAACAAAATTTGATCAGATTCCTTTGTCTAATAATACTATGGCCAGGCGAGTTGAAGAATTAGCCAACGATGTTCATCGTCAAGTAGCAGCACATATCAAAAATTGTAAATTTTTTTCAATGGCAATGGATGAATCCACTGACATTTCTGACACAGCTCAGGTCGCAGTTTTTGTTCGAGCAATAAACGATAATTTTGAAGTCATTGAAGAACTTCTAGGACTTGAATCGATGCATGCAACTAATAAAGGGACTGGTATGTTTGAAACTGAATTTGTGTGTAGAGAAAAACAACATAGAATGGACCAAATTTGACAGTGTATGCACCGACGGTACTCCGGCTTTGACGAATAAAAAGTCTGGATGTCTAGCACTATTGGAACAGTTTCTTGGCCGCATTATATTAAAATATCATTGTATCATTCACCAAGAAGCTCTGTGTGGAAAGACACTAAATCTGAAACTTGTCATGCATGTTGTTTTAAGATATGTGAACAAACTTCGAAGTAAGGAACTGAACAGACGTGAGTTCAGACAGTTTCTATTAGACCTGAACGAGAAATGCGGTGAGATAATGTTACACTGTGATGTAAGATGGCTATCTAAAGAGAAAGTTCTGTCCCGTTTCTGAGCACTGACAAATAGTGTCTTCTGTTTCTGTCTGAAATAAATGAATTGCATACAGAACGGGAATGTCTGCTGAACGATGACTGGCTTAATGACCTGGCATTTTTGTTGGACATCACGTCTCATTAAACTCTTTAAATGCGAGGATCCATGGAAAAAACAACTATTCACAAATTTGTGTGATGGCATTTCTTCATTTAAAATGAGACAAAGACTATTTAGAGGACAGTGACTGAAGGGACTTTAGAGGAGTTTCCAACTCTGAAGACGCTTGTGGTGGAAATGAAATGTGACTTGTTACAGTACAAAGTAAAAGTTGAAAGTCTTCTGAATATCTGTCAGTCGAGATTTCAAGAGTTCACAATAGAGAAGCATAATGTTGCCCTCTTCATAAATCCGTTCGTATTTCCTGATGCCAAGCCCTGTCAATTACAGCAAAACCTTCAGCATGGAAGTAATTGATTGGAAATGCAATTCTACACTGAGATGTACATTTCTGGAGCTGCCTGCTTCAACTTCAGCTGATCATATGATTTCATTCTGGCGACTATTGCCTGTCGAACAATTTGAACACTTGCGTTCATTCGCCCAGAGATACATTTGTCGTTTTGGTTCGACTTACTGATGCTAGCAGTCATTTCCCGCAATCGTCATCATCACCATCATCACCATCGTCATCATCATCATCATCATCATCATCATCATCATCATCATCATCATCATCATCATCATCTTTCACTTCTGCCTGTCACGGGGAGGATAATTTGCGCTCCAGCGCCCGATGGGCGGCACTGGAAAGTGTCATTCCGTGTGGTTGTACAATGTCTCTGATGTCGTCAATCCATCTTCGTCTTGGACGTCCTCTTGGTCTCGTTGCAGATGATCTTTGATGTAAGGCCAGTGAAGGTAGTTGTTGGTGTTGCATTCTAATGACATGGCCAAACCACTTAATCTTCTGTCTTTCAATAAATGTGGCACAAGGTGTTGATCCCACTGTCTGTCTGATAACAGCATTTCTTACTCGGTCTCGGATTGTTAAGTTGGCAGCTTTCCTCAGGCATCTCATCTCGCAGATGTTGATTTTGCGAAAGTGTGATTTGGATAAAGTCCAAGTTTGAGATTGGTAGCATAGGGTTGGTGTGAATATGCTGTTTATTATCTGTCGTTTTGCGGACATGGGTATATTTGGACTGTTTCAGTATGGGTGATAGTTGATATGTAAGTGCACTAGCTTTTTGACATCCTGATTTCGATTTCTCTGTCCAATCTGCCATCTTCTGTGATCATACTTCCAAGGCATTTGAATTCTTTAACTTGTTTAAGAGTTGTGCTATTTATTTGTATACTTAGTGGACCAGGCGATCTGCTAACTTGCATTGCTTAGGTTTTGGCTGTATTTATACTCATATTGTATCTGCTGCATGTTGAACTCAGATTATTAATATGATTTTGTAGTCTGCCCTCATTGTTGTGAAACAGGCACTGATCGTCTGCAAATAGAAGTTCATTTATTTCCTGTGGATCAGTTGTTTCATCTGGAGTGAAGAGTTCTAAATTTTCTGAATATGTTCTGTCAAGGCTTGCTTCTTTGGATATTCTGTCCATGTAGATATTAAATAATAGAGGAGAGAGCACACACCCTTGTCTCACTCCATTTTCTGCAATTACCGTTTTAACAGACAAGCAACGTTCTAGACTGACCGACAGTAACCTAGATGCGCTTATGACTTTGGACACGACAGATTTGTGCCCAGACATTGATAAACTGGCATCAACATAAGTAACTGGTTATGAAGAACAGTTATAATTGTAAATTAATTACATTAATAGCGATTTTCAAAACTGATTAAAAATTGATTGTTAAACGGACTTTTGATTTTAAACCAAAAAATGACCGCAGTGTAGTACTGACTCTTGATATTGTGTGGGTGAGGTATGTGTGTGTGGGTGGGGGATTTTTGTGGTGTGTGAGTGGGGGTATGTGGTGTGATGGGTAAGGGTATCTGTGTAGCTGTGGGTGGGAATTTTGTGTGTTATCTGGGTGGGGGGTATGTGTGTGGTGTGTAAGTGGGGGTGTGTTTGTGAGGGATGTGTGTGTGTGGTGCGTTTGGGGTTTGGGAAAAGTGCGTGGTAGGGGGTGTATGTGATGTGCGGGGGGGGATTGTGTGGTGGGGGATTGGTTATGGCATGTGTGGGTGGGTGGAAGTGTATGTGTGGGTGGTGGTGTGTGTGAGGGATTGGGGATGTATGGGTGGTTAGGGATGTGTGTTGGGGGGGGGGGGGGGGGGGGGGGGGGGGGGCATTTAGTTGGTGGGATGTGTGGTTATGGTTTGGGGATGTGTGAGTGGATGTGCGATGTGTGGGTTGGTGGGGGATTGTGTGCATGGGTGGGGAATATGTTGTCGATAGAGATGTGGCTGGGGGATGGGTGGTTTGAGGTGTGGGTGGGGAGAGGATGTGTGGGGTTAGGATGTGTATGTGGGATGGGTGTGGGTTGGTGGGGAATGTTTGTGGGTGGCGAGTGTGTTTTGGTTGGGGTATCAGGTGAGGGCAGTGTGTGCGGGTGGGGGATGTGCGGGAGGGGATGGGTCGGTTGGTGGGGTATGTATGTGTCCCTTGGTGTGCGTGTTTGTGGGTAGGTGGGGTGTGTATGTGTCCCTTGGTGCGGCGTGTGTGTGGGTAGGTGGGCGTGTTGTGTGGGTGGGGTGATGTATGGATAGGTGGGAGATGGGCCTCATAACATGGTAATTAGCCTTGTTTATGTTTACAACATTCATTTCACAATGTTTATTTTTCTTCCTATGTAAATGTATAATGCTCTTGATGAACAAAAGACGAGTGATTGGAAGGGCCGAATGTAAGTCTTTGAAGTTTTAGAACTTTGTGACGAAAGATAAGAAAGGTAAGAATGATATTGCACGACTTTTATAATTATATAACGTTGTGGCCCGCTTAACTACCGAAAATAGTAGATATGGCCCTCTGCTTGAAAAGCTTGGGAACCACTGCCTTAGTGCAATACCTACATTACATATTCCATAGTCAAAAACCTACTTTACAAATATCTCATAGAAAAGTCATACACTGTTTATGTCTTGAGTCATACATTAATTAATTAATAGTTTTACATTCTGGCCGTATGTATCAAGACCGTACCTTGATATTGCCTTCCTATTTATATCTTTGAACCCATCCCCGGGAAGGTTAACCCGGTCAACAAATGCCCGCAGAAGTCGGATGTGTCGGCCTAACGGCGCAAGAACGCAGCTCTGCTGTAAACAGGCACAACGCAATCACATCCGAAAAAAAAAACTCCGGATGAACGAAGAAGAAGAAGAACCCATCCAGCACGGTTGCCTTCAACTCTCCATTTAGTAACCAATTCAATTCATTCTGTTTATTATAAGTATGTTTAAAAGTTTGTTGGTAAGTATGGTTTGAACAACAAACCTGAAGGAACACACTATGAGCATCAGCGCCGTACAGATAGTTCTGGAACAAACACGAGAAAGCCCTTACGGTCTTAAGAGTTAGGTTCCCTGCCTCGACAAGGCATGTCTTTGAGTGATACCATTTGTGGGCGCTGTTCGAAGTAGGTACCTTCTGTAGACTTGTTAAGAGATAGGATCATTGCATGTTGTAGTTTGTAGATGCAAACCTGAGTGCAAGATGGAATAGCTTGCTAGTCTGTCGTACTTTCCCGTAGTGAAAGTTGACCGAGGCAATCGTCTGTGTGCCTCTCTGTGTGTTGTGGGGTGTGCGTGAGCGTGTATGAGTGTGTGTGTGTGTGTGTGTGTGTGTGTGTTGTGTGTGTGTGTGTGTGTGTGTGTGTGTGTGTGTGTGTGTGTGTGTGTGTTCCGGTATGCTTACGTGGATATCAAGAACACTACATCGTACTTCTTCTTTTTTTTTGGGGGGGGGGGGGGGGGGAGGGAGGGGAGGGAGGAGGGGGGATACAAACAATTCAACATAAACGTCGTGAAGTCGCATCGGGAAATGAAAAGTCAGCAGCCGACATCCCACGTTTGAGAAACCCTGATGTGGTGTGCGAATAGACCGCAAAAGGAAACTGAGAACGAGGTTAGGAAGACAGGAAGTCCGTATTAGCAACAAAGAAAAAAAAAAGGCACACTGATCCTATAACCTTGACAGGAAGCAGCAGTAGCAGAAACCGCCAAGGTTAACAGTCAAGGCTGCATTGCAATGTTTATACGTATCTGTACCCGTTTGCAGTAACAACATTCCGACGTCTTCTGTAACTGTTTTGAGAAATATGACTTTGTTGTTCCGGCATCTGTCGGTGGTGAGACTTTTCATCTTTGGAGACCTTCTGAACCTGTCAGTTTCTGTTGGTGTGTACGGAAGCCGCCGGCGAAAGTTTCTGGTAGTTTCTGGAATTAGCTGGCATCAGCAGGAATGGGGTTAACTAATAAATAAGCGGCCAGACCTTAGCATGTCCGTGGGTTGCATAACATTGGTGTGACTAATGGGATATGATTGATTGATTGATTGATTTAGGAACCGACATCACAGCATTCGGGACATTCCCATAAGCGCTCCGTCTCCATCCTCAGCAGCCAGCGAAGAGTTCCAACACTAATAGTTCCAGTAGCAATCTGATTATATGTCCGTCTCGCCTTTCCTCCGAGCGCCGAGCGTCGGCCAGATCCCCTCGTCACACCTCGTTGTCTCATTCTTACCAGACCATGGTGCTCCATCTGCTCCTCCGAGGTGTACACGTGCTCCCACAAGGCCGCAACCACGTCTGCCTTGTCATGCATCAATACTCCACCAAATTTTGCCGAGCCAGCCAATCTGTCCGCCTGTTCATTCCCCAGCACACCGGCATGCCCAGGAGAAAAGATCCAGGTGATGCTTACTACCCGTGACCTCTGAAGCGAAGCAAGCCACTCTGCACGAAGCCTACCTGTTCTCACCCTTCTCAGCATGCTTTCTGAGTCAGTTACAATCACAATGTGTGTATGTATCGTGTTTTCTATCCAGCGGAAAGCTGCACTGACCGCCTCCACCTCCATTCTTAAGCTAGATGTAGTGTTATCATACGCCAGGCTCTCCTGCACCAAACGCCGACCATTAGTTTTTGCCAAGAACCCCCAGGCACTTCTCCTACCTCTCAACACTGACCCATCCGTGTAGATAATCACATCACCCGGGCGAGAATTTTCCTGAATTAGTTGCTGAATTTCCACTTCCGTGGCCCCTGCTGGCCACTCCCTGCACTCCCGGCTCAATGTTATTACAACTCTGCACAAGTCTGACTGCACGGCTGGCACTCTGACCCACTCCTCTCCTCGCCTGATGTTCTCCAAGGGGCACACCTGTCTGATCGTATCCTCCGCCTGAGCCATCCATGATTTCCCTCTTATCAGTCTCTGACCCTTAACTACGTCCAGCGCCTCATGCAACGGGTGATCTGTGTCTGCAGCTACTCTGAGGTATGCCTTCGCTTGCATCACCTTGTGTCTACTAGCAACAGTAGGCAGACCAAGGATGTAACGCATACACACTAATGGGATATGTGGTAGTGTAGTGGCTAGATACTGGAAGATGTGGTCGAGCAGTGGCTAGATACTGGGAGATGTGTACTAGTAGTGGCTAGATACTGGAAGATGTGGTCGAGCAGTGGCTAGATACTGGGAGATGTGTACTAGTAGTGGCTAGATAGCCGGCTTCGTGGCTTAGAGGTTAGCGACTTCTCTCCGTAATCTCGTATACTCTCGTAGGTAACGTGATGACGGTGAGAATCAGCAGTGGTTCGAATCGCATCGGTAACTTACGGGGTTTGTGAGCCGGCCGCTCAGAAAGCAATGGCAAACTACTGAGCATAATCTTGTCAAGAAATCAACATACAGCTGAAAGATGCTGGTGTTGACAGCGATGTCCTGTAAAGGATATGCAAAACATAGTGGCTAGATACTGGGAGATGTGGTCGAGTAGTGGCTAGATACTGGAAGATGTGTATGAGTAGTGGCTAGATACTGGGAGATGTGGTCGAGTAGTGGCTAGATACTGAGAGATGTGGTCGAGTAGTGGCTAGATACTGGTAGATGTGGTCGAGTAGTGGCTAGATACTGGGAGATGTGGTCGAATAGTGGCTAGATACTGGGAGATGTGGTCGAGTAGTGGCTAGATATTGGGAGATGTGTATGAGTAGTGGCTAGATACTGGGAGATGTGTATGAGTAGTGGCTAGATATTGGGAGATGTGTATGAGTAGTGGCTAGATATTGGGAGATGTGTATGAGTAGTGGCTAGATACTGGGAGATGTGTATGAGTAGTGGCTAGATACTGAGAGATGTGGTCGAGTAGTGGCTAGATATTGGGAGATCTGTACGAGTAGTGGTTAGATATTGGGAGATGTGTATGAGTAGTGGCTAGATACTGAGAGATGTGGTCGAGTAGAGGCTAGATATTGGGAGATGTGTACGAGTAGTGGTTAGATATTGGGAGATGTGTATGAGTAGTGGCTAGATATTGGGAGATGTGTATGAGTAGTGGCTAGATATTGGGAGATGTGTATGAGTAGTGGCTAGATACTGGTAGATGTGGTCGAGTAGTGGCTAGATACTGGGAGATGTGTATGAGTAGTAGCTAGATATTGGGAGATGTGTATGAGTAGTGGCTAGATACTGGGAGATGTGTATGAGTAGTGGCTAGATGCTGGTAGATGTGGTCGAGTAGTGGCTAGATACTGGGAGATGTGTATGAGTAGTGGCTAGATACTGAGAGATGTGTATGAGTAGTGGCTAGATACTGGTAGATGTGGTCGAGTAGTGGCTAGATACTGGGAGATGTGGTCGAATAGTGGCTAGATATTGGGAGATGTGTATGAGTAGTGGCTAGATATTGGGAGATGTGTATGAGTAGTGGCTAGATATTGGGAGATGTGTATGAGTAGTGGCTAGATATTGGGAGATGTGTATGAGTAGTGGCTAGATATTGGGAGATGTGTATGAGTAGTGGCTAGATACTGGGAGATGTGTATGAGTAGTGGCTAGATATTGGGAGATGTGTATGAGTAGTGGCTAGATATTGGGAGATGTGTATGAGTAGTGGCTAGATATTGGGAGATGTGTATGAGTAGTGGCTAGATACTGGGAGATGTGTTTGAGTAGTGGCTAGATACTGGGAGATGTGTATGAGTTGTGGCTAGATATTGGGAGATGTGTATGGGTAGTGGCTAGATACTGGGAGATGTGGTCGAGTAGTGGCTAGATACTGGGAGATGTGTATGAGTTGTGGCTAGATATTGGGAGATGTGTATGGGTAGTGGCTAGATACTGGGAGATGTGTATGAGTAGTGGCTAGATACTGGTAGATGTGGTCGAGTAGTGGCTAGATACTGGGAGATGTGTATGAGTAGTGGCTAGATACTGGGAGATGTGGTCGAGTAGTGGCTAGATATTGGGAGATGTGTATGAGTAGTGGCTAGATACTGGGAGATGTGTATGAGTAGTGGCTAGATACTGGGAGATGTGTATGAGTAGTGGCTAGATACTGGTAGATGTGGTCGAGTAGTGGCTAGATACTGGTAGATGTGTATGAGTAGTGGCTAGATACTGGGAGATGTGGTCGAGTAGTGGCTAGATACTGGTAGATGTGGTCGAGTAGTGGCTAGATACTGGGAGATGTTGTCGAATAGTGGCTAGATACTGGGAGATGTGGTCGAGTAGTGGCTAGATACTGGTAGATGTGGTAGTGTAGTGGCTAGATACTGGTAGATGTGGTAGTGTGGTGGCTAGATACTGGGAGATGTGGTAGTGTAGTGGCTAGATACTGTTAGATGTGGTAGTGTAGTGGCTAGATACTGGGAGATGTGTTCGAGTAGTGGCTAGATACTCGTAGATGTGTACAAGTAGTGGCTAGATACTGGGAGATGTGTACGAGTAGTGGCTAGATACTGGGAGATGTGGTCGAATAGTGGCTAGATACTGGGAGATGTGGTCGAGTAGTGGCTAGATACTGGTAGATGTGGTCGAGTAGTGGCTAGATACTGGTAGATGTGGTCGAGTAGTGGCTAGATACTGGTAGATGTGGTAGTGTAGTGGCTAGATACTGAGAGATGTGGTCGAATAGTGGCTAGATACTTGGAGATGTGGTCGAGTAGTGGCTAGATACTGGTAGATGTGGTCGAGTACTGGCTAGATACTGTTAGATGTGTACAAGTGGTGGCTAGATACTGGGAGATGTGTACGAGTAGTGGTTAGATACTCGTAGATGTGTACAAGTGGTGGCTAGATACTGAGAGATGTGGTCGAATAGTGGCTAGATACTGGGAGATGTGGTAGTGTAGTGACTATATACTGGGAGATGTGTACGAGTAGTGGTTAGATACTGTTAGATGAGTACAAGTAGTGGCTAGATACTGGGAGATGTGTACGAGTAGTGGTTAGATACTCGTAGATGTGTACAAGTAGTGGTTAGATACTGTTAGATGTGTACAAGTAGTGGCTAGATACTGGGAGATGTGTACGAGTAGTGGTTAGATACTGTTAGATGTGTACAAGTAGTGGCTAGATACTGGGAGATGTGGTAGTGTAGTGGCTAGATACTGGGAGATGTGTAAGAGTAGTGGTTAGATACTGTTAGATGTGTACAAGTAGTGGCTAGATACTGGGAGATGTGTATGAGTAGTGGCTAGATACTCGATTTTTTGCCCCTGTGGTCTTGGGTTCGATTCACGTTGATGTGGATTCCATTGTTTAGAATTGACTTCGGCTTTAGTTGAAACTGGTTACCAGGAAATGACTCGTGAAGTAAAGATGGGCTGCGTGATACTAGTAACATCACACACCGAGTGTCCATTGGTCTGTAGAAATCTGGGTCCAGCACCATGTGCTCAATGCAGCTACAGGCGTGTAAAAAGGTTATTTACTGACTTATTTTATTGAATAACACGGTACAAGTGACGACACACAGCGTCTCTGGAAAAGTATGATTTGCTATGAATACTGCCAAAAATTGTGATTGAATAACACTGGTGAAACTGATGCCTCGCGGCATCTCTGAAAAAGTTATGATTTGCTATTGAATTTAACCACAGTTGTGACTGAATAACAATGGTGAAACTGGCAACTCACAGCATCTTTGAAAAAGTATGATTTGCTATTAAAATTATCAACATTTGTGATTGAATAACACGGTACAAGTGGCACGTCGGACATTCTTTGCCCACATTGTCAACGAACATTTGAGCCCAAATAGGTCTTACAAGCCATCTTAGAACTCACGGCTTCAAACTTTCAACCGCACTGGATGAAATGAATGGTCATCACAATTCTTGATGGACAAACACCACAACTGACGCCTTATGACATTTCTAGAAAAGTATGAATTGTTATGAAAATTAGCCACAATTATGATTGAATAACACTGGCGAAATTCAAAACTGACAGAATCTTTAGAAAAGTATGTTTTGCAATTAAAATTACCAACAGTTGTGTTTGAATAACACTGATGCAACAGACATCTCGCAGCCGCTCTAGAAATGTGGCTATCATAAAACTTAACTACAATCTTAAGTGAATAACACTAGTGCAACAGACATCTCGCAGCCACTCTAGAAATGTGTCTATCATAAAACTTTACACTCTTGATTGAGCAACATTGGTGCAGCAGACATATGGCAGCGACTCTAGAAATGTGGCTATCATAAAACTTGCAAAATTGGTGCAGCAGACATCTCGCAGAGAATCTAGACATGTGTCTATCATAAAACTTAACTACAATCTTGATTGAGCAACATTGGTGCAGCAGACATCGAATCAAATCAACTTTATTTTAAAAGTGTCACAAATTGGGCACGCAGGCCCGTCTTACATTCGGCCCTTCCAATCACTCATCTTTCTTTCATCAAGATCATTATACATTCACATAGGAAGAAAACTGTGAAATGAATGTTGTAAACATAAATAAGACAAATTACCATGTTATGAGGCCCATCTCTCTCCTACTCACACATCACCCCTCCCCACACACACGCCCAGGGACACATACATACCCCAACCGACCCATCCCCCTCCCGCACATCCCCCACCCACATACACTGCCCTCACCTGTTCCCCCAACCTAAACACACTCGCCACCCACACAAACACCACCCACCAACTCACACATCCCGCGCCCACCCACATACGCATCCTAACCCACATACCCATCCCCCACCCACACATCCTGTCACCACCCACACCTCCAACCACCCATCACCCAACCACACCTCCATCGACTACATATTCCCCACCCACTCACACACATCCCCCACAACCCACACATCGCACATCCACTCACACATCCCCATATCATACACACTAATCCCCACCAACTGACATCTCCCTACCCACACATACACCTCCCTAACCACCTATACATCCCCAATCCACTCACACACACACCCCAACACTCACACAGACACCCCACCACCCACCCACACATGCCCTAACCCACATCCCCACCACACACATCCCAGACCCGCACATCACACATATCCCGTACCACACAATGTTCTCAACCCACGCACCACACACACATATCCCTAACCCACACATCCCACACCAACATATCACCACACATCCCCCACCTGCACACCACACACATATCCCCCACCAACATACCACACAATATCCCCACCGACACCCACACAGATATCCTCGCCCACCCACCCCGCACATACCCCCACCCACACACACACATCCCCCACCCACACACCACACACATATCCCTATACAACACGCCACACACCTCTCCTCACCCACACACACATTCCCCGCCCATCCACCAACCATCCTCCACTACGCACCCACACACCCCCACCTACCCACCCCCAACCAAACATCTCTCGATCACACATACCCCCACACACACATCCTCCACCCACTCACGCATATCCTCCACCCACTCACACATATCCTCCACCCACTCACGGGACTCAGACATATTGCAGCGAGTCTAGAAAAGTAGGTTTAATTTTTAAGTTCCCGCATCAGTAACCTGCGGTCGGTCACTCAATCAATCAGATACCGACTTAACAATGAAGTTTGACCGAAACAGATCTCCAACACTGTCTATCTCACGCCATGATTCTCCATTCTGTCAGACTACGGTTCGTCCATCTCTTGATGTTATCTTACCACATGTATCGTTGTTTACCTCTTGCTCGCTTGTCTTACCCTCCAGTATGGTTTTTATAAGAGTGTATGCCTTTTAACGTGGCCGAAAATTTCACTTGCCTCTTTTTTATTTCTATCATCAATCCTTTTTTTCATTCCCAGTTTTTTTATTTTTATTTTTTTTTTTTTTTAGAATTTTAGAATTATAGAACCTGTGTATTTGATTATTTTTGTTTCCATGAAATTCGACGTACTCTGCTGTATACCCACATCTCCAGGGCCTCTGTTCGACTTTCTAATTATTGTGGGTACGTGAAGTGTTAGGATCATCACATTTTGTAGGCACGAGTTCACTGGAGAATAAGTAATGAGAAAACAGCAGCTGAAAAATGCTGGTGATGACTGCAACGTCCTGCAAAGGAGATGGAATATTAAAAAACAAAAAGGAAAAGGGTAGTACACTCCCCATGAACCTTGGGTAGTGGAACGGTCATCTAATCTTCGCAGGGTAAAGCGAAATACTAGGAATAGCTGTGTGCACTTAAAACTCCTCGCCAGTTGAAAGTCGAAAAGAGGACGCCATATATACCACTGCTCTGGAAAATTTCAAAATAAGAAAACGTACCCATAATATGAGACGAGAGGGTGAATAAATGGAAATAATGGAGAGCAAGATCCAAGACAAGAGAATAATAATGTACGTCAAAGGAAAAACTACGTCACACAAGCATACAGTGTCGTCGAAGCAAAGACATGCTGAACTGACGACAGTTGTTGAGGATAAGAGACAACGAAGAGATACGATCAGACGACCTCAGTATCAGTCTTCAGATACATTAATCACATGCATAAATTAACAAAAGAATAATGAACAATGAAGAATAAATAAAGAATAGATCTGGGGGAAGGCGGCGCCCACAAGTCCGAGAAAGCAACGTGCATATGGGATGAGGAATCTTGAAAAAATAATGGAATATGTTGGCCCAAGTGGCATGGAACTTGCAAGCGGACATCTACGTACCACAACCCATATGTGGAAAGAATGAGATTGCGGGGGATCGGCAGGGGTTCTGGAAGAATCTCAAAACTGAGAGTGAAGACCAGGAGAACATTTAATCAGATAGCGGTGGGAACGATTACTAGTACGACTCTTCGCTGGCTGTTGAACGAGGGGACTGAGCATGTATGGGAATGTCCTGAGTGCAGTGATGTCGGTTCTTGACTCAACTCAACTCAACAACTCAATCTACGTACCACAGTGGTTGCCATACACCACGCATATCAAACGTTGATCGCGGAACTGACGAATGAACGAACGAACGAACTTTATTTTTAAAAGGAAATAAAACAGTTAGTTATGTAACTCCTGCAAAAAAGTGAGAGATGCTAAACACTGACACAATGTACATACCTTACAACGAATTACGGCAAATGTGATGCATAGGAAAAATAATTTTAAAAAATGTTGTTTTAATAATAAAATAAAAATAAATATATTACGACACAGAGAACGACCTTTCGATTATATTAATCTTAAAATTAATAATATTAAAACACAAATCCTCCGTTCTTAGTAAGGCGGAGCAGAAGTTTAGTTGAGAAAAGGTGCCACATTTTCTTATTTGACACCTGGCACACATTGCAACCTCAGGCCCGTCCCATATTCTGCTCGTCCAACCACTCATCTTTCTAGTATTAAGTCCATTACCCCATATGGACACCAATCACCTTCGGATTAATAAGCCTGTGAGGGTAAACCCAGAACTATCATTCTGAGGCGGTGATGGACCCTTACAATCTTATACAACTACTCCTTGAAGCTGAGCGGGTTAGGGGCAATGGTGAAATCGAATCGAACTCATCTTTAGTACATCAATTAAAGAAAGAAGAATACGAAGAAATAACAGAATATTTATAGCATGCGTGATTCTGGGATACACACATTGGCATCATTGCTGGCAAGACGGAATTCGTGCACTGCGTGAATATCACTCTTGACAGTTTTGTATGATGACACGGAGAAAACACACGAATTGATACATGCCTTTGGAGATCGTTAGATGAGGAGAAGCATGATAACCCACGACAGTTGGCAAGATACTTGATCAGTTATCAGTTATCAGTAGGGGTATCTTCGTTGCACTCCGGACATGTCCATAGGTGCTCAGATCCTCCCCCCAACATATGCATCAGCGTCCGGTGGCTAATAGTGCCAGTTCTGTGTTGGTTGACGAGGCGCTTTGTTTTCCCGATGTACCTCTCGCGTCTGGCTGTGCCGATTCTTACTCCCAGGTCTTTCATCCTGGACAGCGATGTGGAATCATTGACGTCAAAGTCCTCTGTTCTCGCCATATCTTTAAGGACGTTAATAACATCGGCACGATCCATGGGCTGGCCATCTACAGGGGGTGCAGAGCCAGCCAGTTTGTCAGCTCGTTCATTTCCCCCCGACTCCCGCATGTACCGGGACGAAGATGAAGGTGACTTTACGGACAACAGACTTCCGCAGCGATTCAGTCCACTGTCTGCGTACCGATCCAGCTTAAGATACTTGATGATGACGATGATGATGATGATGATGATGATGATGATGATGATGATGATGATGATGATGATGATGATGATGATGATGATGATGATGATGATGATGATGATGATGATGATGATGATGACAAGGCGAGCGCCATATGTACAATACGCTCCTAGGCGTGCAGAAGGGTTCTTTTTTTTCATTAAAAAAAAATTAATAACAAGCAACATTTGATTATCGTCGTCTGTAATAACAATTAGAATATTTGTATGGCCGTTAAAACCGTTTAAATGTTTTAATGTCACTGTTTTTTGTTGTTGTTTTTTTGTTGTTGGAATGTCTACCTATTACAAGACTGAAAGTATGTTGCTGTTAAAATCGTTAAAGTCGCCTACTATCACAATGTTTCGAGCGTTTTAACTGTCACATCACCTAAGGTGTGTGGATGTAAGAATCATAAATGTCTGTCTTTTAGAAACGTTAGAGTTTACAGTTTGTACGACCTTTAGAGTACCCGGGAAGGTTAACCTGGTCAACAAATGCCCGCAGACGTCGGATGTGTCGGCCTAAAGGCGCAATTAAACAGGCACAACGCAATTACATCTGGGGGGAAAAACACTCCAGATGAACGCAGAAGAAGAAGAAGAAGAAGAAGAAGAAGAAGAAGAAGAAGAAGAAGAAGAAGAAGAAGAAGAAGAAGAAGAAGAAGAAGAAGAAGGAACGAACGAACGAACGAACGAACGAACGAACGAACGAACGAACTTTATTTTAAAAGGGTAACAAATTGGGCACGCAGGCCTGTCTTACATTCGGCCCTTTCGATCACTCATCTTTCATTCATCAAATGTGCATGTTACATTTACATAGGGAAAAAAAACATTGTCAAATGGATTTTGTAAGCATAAACAATGCATATTACGCATGGTACATTCACATGGGGAAAAAAACATTGTCAAATGAAAGTTGTAAACATAAACAGTGCATATTGCAATGTTGTGAGACACATCCACCATGCACCCTCACACTCCGCAGCCACCTACACGTCCGTCAATCGTGGACCCGAGCGATCAGGTCTTCTCACTGGCAAGGAACACCAGGTCTCCTAAATCCAGTTAGCAATAATCAAATTGATTATTTGGTTGTTTCGGGATTTGAAATTTAAATATTGAGCACAACCCACTACTGGCAACGCTGATCGTATTCTGGTATGAACCTAAGGCCTATCCACGTCAATATGGAAGCACTATACTCGAGTTTCGCTCTCGTTTGAGCTCGTCAGTAGTGCATATCCCTGACCGGATCCGGAAACTAGCCCCAGATGACTGGCGTATGAAGCGGGTGTGTAACCACGCGGCACACGCTGGACACGCCAAATTATTATAACAGAATATTACAACGTTACCCATCGTAGGCTATGCTCAAGATTGCCTTAGGTTCATACCAGAATACGATCAGCGTTGCCAGTAGTGGGTTGTGCTCAATATTTAAATTTCAAATCCCGAAACAACCAAATAATCAATTTGATTATTGCTCACTGGATTTTAGGAGGCCTGGTGTTCCTTGCCAGTGAGAAGTCCTGATCGTTCGGGTCCACATCGATTGACGGACGTCAGTCGCGGCGATTGGGCAATCTTGAGCATAGCCTACGATGGGTAACGTTGTAATATTCTGTTGTGATAATTTGGCGTGTCAAGCGTGTGCAGCGTGGTTACACACCCGCTTCACACGCCAGTGATCCGGGGCTTGTTTCCGGATCCGGTCAGGGATATGCACTACTGACGAGCTCAAACGAGAGCGAAACTCGAGTATAGTGCTTCCATATTGACGTGGATAGGACTTAGGTTCATACCAGAATACGATCAGCGTTGCCAGTAGTGGGGTGTGCTCAATATTTATATTTCAAATCCCGAAACAACCAAATAATCAATCTGGGATGCGTCCATCCAGCAGGTATCAATACTGTTGTGGAAGCTACTGTATAACTGTGCCATCTTCTCCAACTGTTTACACTTTCTATTGACTATGCTGTCCTTCTCTCCCCCCCCCCCCCCCCCCCCAATATTCATACCTAACTGTCTCCACACACCCTATATTTTCATATCAGACTGTTCGCATATTTTTGGCGACGTAAATCCTATCCGGCAACATACTATACTTAAACTCTGCACCCAAAGAGTGCCTTCGCACCTGGCAAATCCGCCTTTTCTGCTGCCACATGGATTCGTAGTGGTTGTGCTTTTCAGTTTTGTGCTTTTTTATATTTCGTTGTCCTATCTATCCGTGTTGTCCTGTCCTTGACAAAGATTCTGAGAATCGAAACGTCGGCCGTACTGTGTGTCGTATTGTACGCGTTTGTGTGTATTTTATTTTATTATTCATTTTATATAGTTATTGAGTGCTTCTGATTTCGGATTTTCACCTGTATTTCGGGATACGATGGATGTCCTTGTAAGGTATGTGCAACGTGTCGATGTTTAGTACGTTTCTTCTCGCAGGAGCTTAATATACCTATTTGTTTCCAAGTCATAGAGGTGATCCAGAATACAAAAGACCAAGATCTGCGGAGAGACATAGCCGCTTATGCCAGACGGAAAGGCACATGATGATGATGAGAGTATCAGACTGTTACAAATATTAGCGTGTATGACTGTTACTATCGTGAAAGTGTATAAGTATCACAACCAAGATATGGCTATTACTTCGTTAGAGTGGCTAATGTACCTACCTTAATTAACCAGCTCAACACTATCTCACATTCATTAGATTGATTGATTGATTGATTTGATTTAGGAATCGACGTCACAGCCTTCGGGGCATTCCCATAAGCGCTCCGTCCCCATCCTCAGCAGCCAGAGAGTTCCAGCACCAATAGTACCAGTAGCAATCTGATTATATGTCCGTCTCGCCTTTCCTCTGAGCTTGAGCGTCGGCCAGATACCCTCGTCACTCCTCGCTGTCTCATTCTTGCCAGACCATGGTAATCCATTTGTTTCTCCGAGGTGTACACGTGCTCCCACAAGGCCGCAACTACGTCTGCCTTGTCATGTATCAATACTCCACCAAGTTCTGCAGAGCCAGCCAATCTGTCCGCCTGTTCATTTCCGAGCACACCGGCATGCCCGGAGAAAAGATCCAGGCGATGCTTGTCACCCGTGACCTCCGAAGCGAAGCAAGCCACTCCGCACGAAGCCTGCCAGTCCTCACCCTCGTCAGCATGCTTTCTGAGTCAGTTACAATCACGATATGTGTGTGTGTGTCGTATTCATTAGAGTGTCTGGCTAATGTATCTGCTCTGACCAGGTCAACAATCAATCAACCATGTGCCATGCCGGAAAGCGTGGACGGTCATGACTCGCAATTTCACTCGATCACCAGAGAGGTGGATCAGGTCAGTGTTCCTGTCTCGATCATGCCATGTGGTCAAGCCATCCAGGTATTTTCCTCTCGGTCTTGCTCTTGTTCTGTTCCCTTTGATCTTTCCAGTTGTCACTAAGTTCTCTAATCCATAACATGTCCAAAACATTTTGACTGCCTACGTCTAATTTCTCTAATCAGTCTACGATGTTCACCTGTCTTCTGTAGTACTTGATCATTGGTTTTTCTGTCTGTCCATGATATTCTTTGCATTCTCCTCAGAAACCACATTTCTGCAGCCATCAGATGTCTTTCGGCTTGACTGCTCATTGTCCAAGTTTCACATCCATACAAAAGAACAGGCTCTATGTAGCACCTCAACACTCTTTTTCTCGTTTCAATTGACATCTTTTTATTGGTCAGAATGTTGTTCATCTTGCTAAAGGCTACTTTCGCCATGGCGATTCTTGTTCTAATCTCTTCAAGGCATCTCCCATCAGATGTTATGACTGTTCTGAGATAATTATACCGATTCACATGTTGAAGAATATTCCCATTTACTTGTATATTACATTGTGATATTTCTTTCTTCCTAGTGTCAACAATATCTCACATTTGTTAGAGTGTCTCGTTAATGGCTATTGCTGGGGGAGTGAAGACGTTTTTTGTATCTCTTACTTCTCGGAAAATTTTTAAAATTTTCTGGCAAGGGGCTTTTTTTTTAAAAACAAACC
>JACEFZ010026344.1:0-18439 GCA_014155875.1 Cepaea nemoralis | reverse complement strand
TGCAAATTTAACTGATTCAATGCCAAACAAAAAATAAATTACCATTTACTGACATTGAAAATCGCGGAAGATATCACGAAACGACAGAAATAACACGATGACCCTAGTATTGAGATATATTATTTTTCGGCACTGAATGAGTTAATTATGCAATATTCTACACGGGAGATGTTCATCAGTGAACACAACCTGCCTAAATCACTCTGAAGTTGAATGAGGTATTATTCTACCCAGCTTTTCCCTCTCCATCTTCTGCCAGTTGTCTCCAAATGGAGCACATATCCTTAAACAATTGATGGCAAGTCCAGTGTATACTTGATTATGATTGCTCGGATTCTACAGCTAAAGCTGCCAACCATTCTTAGCCAACTCCAAGTGCATGTATAGTGGGTTACGGTTTAACTATTCCTTGCTTCATGTATGGGCCCGGTAACACATTGAGATTACAGTGTAACTATTCTTTGCTTCATGTACTGGCCCGGTAACACTTAGAGATTACAGTGTAACTATTCTTTGCTTCATGTACTGGCCCGGTAACAGGTAGAGATTACAGTGTAACTATTCTTGCTTCATGTACTGGCCCGGTAACAGGTAGAGATTACACCTTTTAGCTGTTTATTTGTGTATAGCCTGTACCATGGCATGGCATTAACATTCAATATATTAGAAATGTGTTGCTTATCCCAATATGTGACAGTTTACATGGATATCGCCGTCTCTCTGGCCGAGGGGTTACAACACTTTCTCCATAATCCCGTTTATCACGCAGAGTCGTGTAGCGGACGAGAGCTGGAAGCGGTTCGACCCCCGCTGGTGACTTGCGGTATAAATGAGCCGGCCACTCAGAAAGCAAAGGTAAACTACTGAGCGTAATCTTGCCAAGAAATCAACAGACAACTGAAAGATGTTGCTGTTGACAGCGATGTCCTGTAAAGGATATGCGGGGAAAAAACAACATGGATATCACTGTTATATGTTCCATTATATTGTTAATTATAAATGGTGCAGAGTTGTGAAAATGCATGTGTTACTAAGTCAATTCTGAAGTATTTTAGTAAATATATTTCCAGTTCAATCAAGTTACACATGCTTGGTTCACTATTCCCCAATCGCATTCATTTGTACGTTTCAGATTACTTCCCTGTCTTATGCCTGGTGTTAAAGATTTAGAGAAATATAAAATATCTTGACAGTCGCATACATCACTGAAATGTTATCAATGACAACACTACAATGTGTACTCATTTACAAGCTGTAACAATGCGCGACCTGAGGTAAATTAACTTGTGTGGGCTGTTGAAACAGAATATGGTAAAACTACATTTTACTTTCTATTTACATGCAATTATTCAATTGCAAATACTACTGATATTTATTAATAATGTTAAAAGTGATTATATAATCAAATAGATCACATTTTAATTAACAACAGAAATGCATCAAACATACAGCAAGTCAGAAATTATAAAGGAGCTAAGCGCCACAGTGACCACTTCCTCGTTGGAGCAAAATTTAAAATAAAACTTAAGAGAGCTTTCTATACTAAATTACAAAGATTACACCCAACATATAACAGAGAAAAACTACAAGACATTACAGTCAAAGAGAAATTTACAGATGAAATAAAATGTAAACTTGAAACTCTGCAAAACCCTTCGGAGGAAAGCGTTGACCAAACTTGGTTGAACATCAAGAATACAATTCAATCTACCGCAGAAGAATGTCTCGGTGTGTTAACCACGCATAGAAAGAACATATGGTTCAATCAAAAATGTGAAGAAGCAGTCATTAGGAAGAAGAATGCCAGACATGTATGGTTAAATGACATCAATAACATCCAAAAGGAAGAGCATTATAGAAATGAATGTAAAGAGGCTACAAAAATAGTCAGACAACAGAAGCGAGAATATATGAGTAATATAATCAAAGATATGGAAACTAATCACCAGAAAAATGAATCCAGAAAATTTTTTAAAGAACTGAAGTCAATGAAACGAGGGCACCAACAAAACACATATGGTTTACAAGACAAAAATGGGAATATGATAAATACCAATGAGGAAATGTGCAACACATGGAAAGAATATTTTATTGAATTACTAAATTGTGAAGCTCCAAGTAACACTTTCCCACAGGAAGAGGTTCTAACGTGTGAACCACAAATTGAAGAACCTGAATTTGAAGAAATCCTATATGTAATCACACGACTTAAAAACAATAAGGCAACTGGGACTGATGGAATTGCTGCTGAATTTATAAAGGCAGGTGGCCATGCATTACATCTAAAGCTATACGAACTAATGATAAAAATCTGGAGGACAGAAGAATTACCCCATGACTGGAAAGAGTCATTATTGATACCTATCTTTAAGAAAGGAGACAAGTTCCAATGTGGAAATTATAGAGTAATATCACTACTGTCCACAAGCTATAAGATACTATCCGCAGTATTACTAAATAGACTAAAACCATATTCAGAAGACATATTAGGTGACTACCAGGCGGGTTTTAGACAAAACAGATCAACAATAGATCAGATATTTATCTTACGACAAATAGCCGAGAAACATTGGGAATATAAAAGAGATCTCCATAACATTTTTGTGGATTTTAAAAAGGCTTATGATAGTGTCCATAGGAATAGTCTATGGAATGCTATGCAGGAATTTGGAATACCAAGGAAGTTAATCAACATGACCAGACTATGCATGGAAGATACTTATAATATAGTAACATATAAAGGCAGGAAATCAGACCCCTTCCAAATAACATCTGGCTTGAAACAGGGTGATGCACTATCTCCGCTGCTCTTCAATCTGGCTCTAGAGAAAGTTGTAAGGAAGCTAAAGGAGGAATGTGATATTGGAGGAACATCCAAGCTGCTTGGTTATGCAGATGATATAGACATTATAGGGCAAAGTGAACAAAAGACATTGGAAATATTGACTCACTTAAAGGAAAAAGCCCAACAGATGGGGCTGGTTACCAACCAAGATAAGACAGAATATATGGTAATTTCAAGAGACGGAATGGCTAAAAGCTCTGGCCACATACAAATAGATAACATGACCATTAAAAGAACGGAAACATACAAATACCTGGGTACAATCTTCAACTGCTCCAACATCATAAGGGAAGAAATACAAACTAGAATCAACTCTGGAAATAAGATATACTATGCACTACAACATCTACTAAAATCAAAGGCGCTATCTCGTAACACCAAAATCACAATATACAAAACACTGATCAGACCAGTTGTGCTGTATGGCTCTGAAACCTGGAGTACAACGAAAGGAGACGAAGCCTTGTTACAAACCTTTGAGAACAAAATTTTAAGACGCATCTTTGGACCCATTAGGGATACACAAAGTGGAGAGTGAAAAAGAAGAAGTAACAAAGACATTTATGATTTGTTTAAGTCCCCGCTAATCACTGGTATCATGAAGGCTAATAGACTACAATGGCTGGGGCATATAGAAAGAATGGAAGATAATAGGGAAACAAAACTCGCTTACACTCAGGAAATAAATGACCGTAGACCCCGAGGTAGACCAAGAAGGCGGTGGAGAGATAATATACATACAGACCTACAAGCACTTGGAATCAACGACTGGCAAGAGAAGGTCCACCAGAGAGACGAATGGAGACAGATTGTATTTGCAGCAAAGAACCTCAATGGCTCGGAACGCTGAAGAAGAAGAAGAATTAATCAGGTTTCATGAAATAACTCACATTTTGAGACACCTCTGATCAGTCCCAGTTTAAACAACGAGGGGTTCTTGGCATAAGGTCAATCCCGTGAAACACGTAAAATGTTCAAAATTGAATGATGATTGTCTGACTATGCTGTAATACATTTAAAATTATGAACTTCATCCCTGACCCGTAAATTATATACTGCATATAAACAAACTTTGAATCTGCTATAAGATCTCCAGAACAAAGGTTTTTTTGTTGGGTGGACATAATGATAAGGTTATATGCTAACTCTCATCATTTTCCTTCAGTTGGTTACTTAGATATGGAATTTTATATTTGGGCAGACAAAAGTAAACACACTATAGTAATATTAGCTAATGGTGTGACACTTGTTATTAGCCATGTGGAATATCGATAAATGAAGCCCATAAGCGGACACTCTCCCGCTGTTTATACCTCACCACAACACCGCAAGGTACAAGAGGAACATGATGAGATGACACACACACACACACACACACACACACACACACACACACACACAAAGGCATATAATAATCTGAAATCAAAACAAGCACAAGAGGCTTAAGGCGTCGGTATTTTAAAATGGTAACAATTTGCGACAAGAATTGCACTTACCCAAATCTACAGATCGAAACGAAAGTAATAATAAATCATTGTATTTTCAGTTCTAGGACTATTTATACAATAGCTAATGCTATGATATTTATATATAGTTAGAAAAGTAGACAGTCCCAGATTTATATGTCAAATTTTTTCAGCTGAAGCCTACATACAAGTACCAGTCACATCGATACAACTCAGTTCAAACGTTGTCTTTGGCCTTCACATTGCTCTCTATCAAACTGTCTCACACTGAAACCTGGCCGTGTGTGCTCACATTGCTCTCTATCAAACTGTCTCATACTGAACCTGGCCGTGATATCTCACATTGCTGTCTATCAAACTGTCTCACACTGAAACCTGGCCGTGTGCGATCACATTGCTCTCCATCAAACTGTCTAACAACGTGGCCGTATGTGCTCTCACATTGCTATCTATCAAACTGTCTCACACTGAAACCTGGCCATGTGTGCTCTCACATTGCTCTCTTTCAAACTGTCTCACACTGAAATCTGGCCGTGTGTGCTCACATTGCTCTCTATCAAACTGTCTCACAACGTGGCCGTGTGTGCTCTCACATATCTCTCTATCAAACGGTCTTACACTGAAATCTGGCCGTGTGCGCTCACATTGCTCTCTATCAAACTGTCTCACAACGTGGCCGTGTGTGCTCACATTGCTCTCTATCAAACTGTCTCACAACGTGGCCGTGTGTGCTCACATTGCTCTAGATCAAACGGTCTCACACTGAAACTTGGCCTTGTGTGCTCACATTGCTCTCTATCAAACTGTCTCACAACGTGGCCTTTTGTGCTCTCACATTGCTCTCTATCAAATTGTCTCACACTGAAACCTGGCCGTGTGCGCTCACATTGCTATCTATCAAACTGTCGCACACTGAAACCTGGCCGTGTGCGCTCACATTGCTCTCTATCAAACTGTCTCAAATTGAAACCTGGGCGTGTGCGATCACAATGCTCTCTATCAAACTGTCTCACATTGAAACCTGGCCGTGTACGCTCACATTGCTCTCTATCAAACTGTGTCACACTGAAACCTGGCCGTGTGTTCTCACATTGCTCTCTATCAAACTGTCTCATACTGAACTTGGCCGTGTGTTCTCATATTGCTCTCTATCAAACTGTCTCACACTGAAACCTGGCTGTGATATCTTACATTGCTCTCTATCAAACTGTCTGACACTAACACCTGGCCGTGTGTGCTCACATTGCTCCCTATCAAACTGTCTCACACTGAAACCTGGTCTTGTGTGCTCACATTGCACTATACCAAACTGTCTCACACTGAAACCTGGCCGAGTGTGCTCACATTGCTCTCTATCAAACTGTCTCACACTGAAACCTGACCGTGTACGCTCACATTGCACTATATCAAACTGTCTCACAACGTGGCCGTTTGTGCTCTCACATTGCTCTCTATCAAAGTGTCTCACAACGTGACCATGTGTGCTCACACATTGCTCTCTATCAAACTGTCTCACAACGTAGACGTTTGTGCTCTCACATTGCTCTTTATCAAACTGTCTCACACTGAAACCTGGCCATGTGTGCTCTCACATATCTCTCTATCAAACTGTCTTACACTGAAACCTGGCCGTGTGCGCTCACATTGCTCTTTATCAAACTGTCTTACAACGTGGCCGTGTGTGCTCACATTGCTCTAGATCAAAATATCTCACACTGAAACTTGGCCTTGTGTGCTCACATTGCTCTCTGTCAAACTGTATCACACTGAAACCTTGCCTTGTGCGCTCACATTGCTCTCTATCAAACTGTCTCACACTGAAACCTGGTCTTGTGCTCTCACATTGCTATCTATCAAACTCTCTCACACTGAAAACTGGCCGTGTGCGCTCACATTGCTCTCTATAAAACTGTCTCACACTGAAACCTGGCCTTGTGTGCTCACATTGCTCTCTATCAAACTGTCTCTCACTGAAACCTGGTCTTGTGCTCTCACATTGCTCTCTATCAAACTGTCTCACACTGACACCTGGTCTTGTGCTCTCACATTGCTCTCTATCAAACTGTCTCACAACGTGGCCGTGTGTGCTCTCACATTGCTCTCTAACAAACTGTCTCACAACGTGGCCGTGTGTGCTCACATTGCTCTCTATCAAACTGTCTCACACTGAAACCTGGTCTTGTGCTCTCACATTGCTTTCTATAAAACTGTCTCACACTGAAACCTGGCCGTGTGCTCTCACATTGCTCTCTTTCAAACTGTCTCACTCTGAAACCTGACCGTGTTCGCTCACATTGCTCTCTATCAAACTGTCTCACAACTTGGCCGTTTGTGCTCTCAGATTGCTCTCTATCAAACTGTCTCACACTGAAACCTGGCCGTGTGCGCTCACATTGCTCTCTATCAAACTGTCTCACAACTTGGCCGTTTGTGCTCTCAGATTGCTCTCTATCAAACTGTCTCACACTGAAACCTGGCCGTGTGCGCTCACATTGCTCTCTATCAAACTGTCTTACACTGAAACCTGGCCGTGTGTGCTCACATTGCTCTCTATCAACTGTCTCATACTGAAGCCTGGCCGTGTGTGCTCACATTGCTCTCTATCAAACTGTCTCACTACGTGGCAGTGTGTGCTCTCACATATCTCTCTATCAAACTGTCTTACACTGAAACCTGGCCGTGTGTGCTCACATTGCTCTCTATCAACTGTCTCATACTGAAGCCTGGCCGTGTGTGCTCACATTGCTCTCTATCAAACTGTCTCACTACGTGGCAGTGTGTGCGCTCACATATCTCTCTATCAAACTGTCTTACACTGAAACCTGGCCGTGTGTGCTCACATTGCTCTCTATCAACTGTCTCATACTGAAGCCTGACCGTGTTCGCTCACATTGCTCTCTATCAAACTGTCTCACAACGTGGCCGTGTGTGCTCTCACATTGCTCTCTATCAAACTGTCTCACAACGTGGCCGTGTGTGCTCACATTGCTTTCTATCAAACTGTCTCACACTGAAACCTGGCCGTGTGCTCTCACATTGCTCTCTTTCAAACTGTCTCACTCTGAAACCTGACCGTGTTCGCTCACATTGCTCTCTATCAAACTGTCTCACAACTTGGCCGTTTGTGCTCTCAGATTGCTCTCTATCAAACTGTCTCACACTGAAACCTGGCCGTGTGCGCTCACATTGCTCTCTATCAAACTGTCTTACCACTGAAACCTGGCCGTGTGTGCTCACATTGCTCTCTATCAACTGTCTCATACTGAAAGCCTGGCCGTGTAGTGCTCACACTGCTCTCTATCAAACTGTCTCACTACGTGGCAGTGTGTGCTCTCACATATCTCTCTATCAAACTGTCTTACACCGAAACCTGGCCGTGTGCGCTCACATTGCTCTCTATCAAACTGTCTCACACTGAAACCTGGCCGTGTGTGCCACATTGCTCTCTATTAGACTGTCTCATACCGACACCTAGTCGTGGGTGCGCCTCACATTGCTCTCTAGCACACTGTTCTCACAACGTGCCCGTGTAGTGCTCACAGTGCTCTAGATCAAACTGTCCTAACACACTGAAACTTGGCCTTAGGTGTGCTCACATTGATCTCTATCAAACTGTCTTACACTGAAACCTTGCCGTGTGCGCTCACATTGCTCTCGATCAAACTGTATCACACTGAAACCTTGCCGTGTGCGCTCACATTGCTCTCTATCAAACTGTCTCACACTGAAACCTGGTCTTGTGCTCTCACATTGCTCTCTATCAAAATGTCTCACACTGAAATCTGGCCGTGTGCGCTCACATTGCTCTCTATTAAACTGTCTGACACTGAAACCTGGCCGTGTGTGCTCACATTGCTCTCTATCAAATTGTCTCACACTGAAACCTGGCCGTGATATCTCACATTGCTCTCTATCAAATTGTCTCACACTGAAACCTGGCTGTGATATCTTACATTGCTCTCTATCAAACTGTCTGACACTAATACCTGGCCGTGTGTGCTCACATTGCTCTCTATCAAACTGTCTCACACTGAAACCTGGTCTTGTGTGCTCACATTGCACTATACCAAATTGTCTCACACTGAAACCTGGCCAAGTGTGCTCACATTGCTCTCTATCAAACTGTCTCACACTGAAACCTGACCGTGTACGCTCACATTGCACTATATCAAACTGTCTCACAACGTGGCCGTTTGTGCTCTCACATTGCTCTCTATCAAACTGTCTAACACTGAAAACTTGCCATGTGTGCTCTCACATTGCTCTCTATCAAAGTGTCTCACAACGTGACCATGTGTGCTCACACATTGCTCTCTATCACACTGTCTCACAACGTAGCCGTTTGTGCTCTCACATTGCTCTTTATCAAACTGTCTCACACTGAAACCTGGCCATGTGTGCTCTCACATATCTCTCTATCAAACTGTCTTACACTGAAACCTGGCCGTGTGCGCTCACATTGCTCTTTATCAAACTGTCTTACAACGTGGCCGTGTGTGCTCACATTGCTCTAGATCAAAATATCTCACACTGAAACTTGGCCTTGTGTGCTCACATTGCTCTCTGTCAAACTGTATCACACTGAAACCTTGCCTTGTGCGCTCACATTGCTCTCTATCAACCTGTCTCACACTGAAACCTGGTCTTGTGCTCTCACATTGCTCTCTATCAAACTGTCTCACACTGAAACCTGGCCGTGTGCGCTCACATTGCTCTCTATCAAACTGTCTCACACTGAAACCTGGCCGTGTGTGCTCACATTGCTCTCTATCAAACTGTCTCACACTGAAACCTGGCCGTGTGCGCTCACATTGCTCTCTATCAAACTGTCTCACACTGAAACCTGGCCGTGTGCGCTCACATTGCTCTCTATCAAACTGTCTCACACTGAAACCTGGCCGTGTGCGCCACATTGCTCTCTATCAAACTGTCTCACACTGAAACCTGGCCGTGATATCTCACATTGCTCTCTATCAAACTGTCTCACACTGAAACCTGGCCGTGATGCTCTCACATTTCTCTCTATCAAACTGTCTCACACTGAAACCTGGCCGTGATATCTCACATTGCTCTCTATCAAACTGTCTCACACTGAAACCTGGCCGTGATATCTCACATTGCTCTCTATCAAACTGTCTCACACTGAAACCTGGCCGTGTGTGCTCACATTGCTCTCTATCAAACTGTCTCACACTGAAACCTGGCCGTGATATCTCACATTGCTCTTTATCAAACTGTCTCACACTGAAACCTGGCCGTGTGCGCTCACATTGCTATCTATCAAACTGTCGCACACTGAAACCTGGCCGTGCGCGATCACATTGCTCTCTATCAAACTGTCTCACATTGAAACCTGGGCGTGTGCGATCACAATGCTCTCTATCAAACTGTCTCACATTGAAACCTGGCCGTGTACGCTCACATTGCACTACATCAAACTGTCTCACAACGTGGCCGTTTGTGCTCTCACATTGCTCTCTATCAAACTGTCTCACTCTGAAAACTTGCCATGTGTGCTGTCACATTGCTATCTATCAAAGTGTCTCACAACGTGACCATGTGCGCTCACACATTGCTCTCTATCAAACTGTCTCACAACGTGGCCGTTTGTGCTCTCACATTGCTCTCTATCAAACTGTCTCACACTGAAACCTGGCCATGTGTGCTCACACATTTCTCTTTTTCAAACTGTCTCACACTGAAACGTGGCCGTGTGTGCTCACATTGCTCTCTATCAAACTGTTTCACAACGTGGCCGTGTGTGCTCACATTGCTCTAGATCAAAATGTCTCACACTGAAACTTGGCCTTGTGTGCTCACATTGCTTTCTGTCAAACTGTATCACACTGAAACCTTGCCTTGTGCGCTCACATTGCTCTCTATCAAACTGTCTCACACTGAAACCTGGTCTTGTGCTCTCACATTGCTCTCTATCAAACTGTCTCACACTGAAAACTGGCCGTGTGCGCTCACATTGCTCTCTATGAAACTGTCTCACACTGAAACCTGGCCTTGTGTGCTCACATTGCTCTCTATCAAACTGTCTCTCACTGAAACCTGGCCGTGTGCTCTCACATTGCTCTCTATCAAACTGTCTCACACTGAAACCTGGTCTTGTGCTCTCACATTGTTCTCTATCAAACTGTCTCACAACGTGGCCGTGTGTGCTCTCACATTGCTCTCTATCAAACTGTCCCACAACGTGGCCGTGTGCGCTCACATTGCTCTCTATCAAACTGTCTCACACTGACACCTGGCCGTGTGCTCTCACATTGCTCTCTATCAAACTGTCTCACACTGAAACCTGGCCGTGTGCTCTCACATTGCTCTCTATCAAACTGTCTCACACTGAAACCTGGCCGTGTATCGCTCACATTGCTCTCTATCAAACTGCCTCACAACGTGGCCGTTTGTGCTCTCACATTGCTCTCTATCAAACTGTCTCACACTGAAACCTGGCCGTGTGCGCTCACATTGCTCTCTATCAAACTGTCTTACACTGAAACCTGGCCGTGTGTGCTCTCACATTGCTCTCTATCAAACTGTCCCATACTGAATCCTGGCCTTGTGTGCTCACACTGCTCTCTATCAAACTGTCTCACTACATGGCAGTGTGTGCTCTCACATATCTCTCTTCAAACTGTCTCATACCGAAACCTAGCCGTGTGCGCTCACATTGCTCTCTATCAAACTGTCTCACACTGAGACCTGGTCTTGTGCTCTCACATTGCTCTCTATCAAACTGTCTCACTCTGAAACCTGGTCTTGTGCTCTCACATTGCTCTCTATCAAACTGTCTCACACTGAAACCTTGCAGTGATATCTCACATTGCTCTCTATCAAACTGTTTCACACTGAAACCTGGCCATGATATCTCACATTGCTCTCTATAAAACTGTCTCACACTGAAACTTGGCCTTGTGTGCTCACATTGCTCTCTATCAAACTGTCTCACACTGAAACCTGATCTTGTGCTCTCACATTGCTCTCTATCAAACTGTCTCACACTGAAAACTCGTCTTGTGCTCTCACATTGCTCTCTATCAAACTGTCTCACACTGAAACCTGATCTTGTGCTCTCACATTGCTCTCTATCAAACTGTCTCACACTGAAACCTGACCTTGTGCTCTCACATTGCTCTCTATCAAACTGTCTCACACTGAAACCTGGCCTTGTGCTCTCACATTGCTCTCTATCAAACTGTCTCACACTGAAACCTGGCCGTGATATCTCACATTGCTCTCTATCAAACTGTCTCACACTGAAACCTGGCCGTGATATCTCACATTGCTCTCTATCAAACTGTCTCACACTGAAACCTGGCCGTGATATCTCACATTGCTCTCTATCAAACTGTCTCCACACTGAAACCTGGCCGTGATATCTCACATTGCTCTCTATCAAACTGTCTCACACTGAAACCTGGCCGTGATATCTCACATTGCTCTCTATCAAACTGTCTCACACTGAAACCTGGCCAGTATATCTCACATTGCTCTCTATCAAACTGTCCCATACTGAAACCTGGCCGTGATATCTCACATTGCTCTCTATCAAACTGTCCCACACTGATAACCTGGCCGTTTGCGATCAGATTTTCCCCATGCAGTTTGTCTTATTTGAAACTGAATATGTCACATGAGTGTGGAGGACAGTGTTATTGTCATGGTCTCTAAACAGTGCTTGACCTCGGTTGTTCTGAGGACAGTCTCAGTTTCACTTCTTGTGTACAGTCCCAACTGTTGTTGAATTTGGAGGAAAAATATTCAAATTCAGCGATGTTTTTATTGTTCTCATTGTTCAGTGTTAGTATTGTTAGACATGTTTTTTTGCATGTGGGCTTTAGTATTGCGTTTGTGTACATTGAAGAGAGAAATTGTCATTTTCACTGTGACACTTAGCAGAAAGGATGGACGCTTTAAATCTGTTAACAAAATTTCAGGTGACTGTCATATTATTTGCATGCTATATTGTTGATACTAGGGAAGAACAGTGTGATATTCGAAATAATAATGAACGATCATCAATTTTGAAGATGGAAGTTAAGAATGCTCTTAACCATATGATATCTGAATGAGAGAGACTGCAGCCAGAGACCGAAATTCGTGGCGTGCATCATCACGCAAGGGTGCAATCATGTGTTAGGCATCCAGGACTGCAAGAGCTGTGAAGAAGAGGCAAGACACAAAAACCACTGCAGGAAATCCTCCTCCAGAAACGTCAAGCATTCTTTGTCCACATTGTCACAGAACATTTCGAGCCAAAATACGCCTTATCAGCCATCTTAGAACTCACGGCTCCATACTTTCAACCCCACTGTATGAAATGAATGGTCATCATCATTCTTGAAGGACAAACAACAACATCTGACAAGACCCTTGGTCCAGACAAGATCACAGCAGAAATGTTCAATGCCACAGAAGAAAATAGAATAAATCACTTTAGCAGACTGCTGAACGCAATATATGATCATCATCATCAAGTGCCATGCCGGCTGGCGTAGGCGTTCATGACTCTCAACAGATCTCGCTCTTTGGTTTTCTAGATCAAGGGTCACCAAACTACGGCCCGCGGACCGGATCCGGCCCGCGACGTCATTTCATCCGGCCCGCCGACGCTACTCGAACTTGCTTGATATTACCTGTGGCACGAGAGACGTTGTGATACAATTTAAATGTAAATATTATGTTTAGAATAATAGGAGATCATCTTCACATGTGCGGAGACCTCCTGGCTGTAATGTGTCGCAAATTTACTATTTCAATTATAAATTATTGTATCTAGATCGTTCTTGTTTATTATAATGTTTGCTTACTTTGCGCCATCCCAAGTCCTTCCCCGGCTCGTGGTAGCGCCGCCTACGCTCTGACGTTACCATGGTTTCCATAGCAACAAACACACACGCATCTTTCCCTCCCCCAGATGTGTCCAGCTGTCAACACATGTCCGATGCTCCAGAAATATTTACTTCCTTTTGCCAGTCATCCATTTGATAGGTATGTAACAAGGAATTCTTTGTTTGACAGCGAAAGGTAAGTGAACTACGAGTATGAATAGAGGTAATAAAGTAGCAAAAAAAGGATAAAAATGCGATAGAAGCCTTGTGTTATTACGAAATTATCCCCAGCTCAGAAGAATTCCTCAGTCAAGGCGTTAATCGAGCTGGTCTCTAGGCCAGTGTTTTTCAACGTTTCTGCCGAAGCAGATCCTTACACAAATATTTACGTTACTCAAGGAACTCTGTGAAATGATCCGTCTGTCCTACTTCGGCGGAACCCTTAGCTGCCATTCGCGGAACTTCGATTTAAAAACTGCTCTAGGCTGTTTATTAAGGTTGGCACTATATATATATATATATATATATATATATATATATATATATATATATATATATATATATATATATATATATATATAATAACAAAGTTATAGGAGTTGGGAGGCATTAAGGTGCGCAACGTAAAGGTTTTGTTATGGAGCAGTGCATGGGTAAGCACCATACCAGGAGGTAACTATGGGGGGTTGTGGTGTGACGACAGAGTGGTCGGGGGTTAGTAACCGCAGTAGTTAACCATCAGACCGGTCGCATGTTTAGAATCCACCTGGAACGATATCGGGACTCTGTTTTTATAAATCCCAGTTGTTGTCAACCGACTTGAGTACTGCTATGCCTTCGTTTGATATGAGAACCTTCTTTTGATATGAGAAACTTCGTTTGATATGAGAACCTTCGTTTGATATGAGAACCTTCGTTTGATATGAGAACCCAATAAAAATGGAAACCGAAGGATATGGAGTTGATTTATCTGTAATTCAAGGTTAACGACTTTGCCTCGACTTTGCCTCCCCTACACTGCTATAATATATATATTATATATAGTATATATATATATATATATATATATATATATATATATATATATATATATATATATATATATATATATATATATATATATATATATATATTGCAAACCTTAATATGAGATATATTCTATTACCAAAGGTACCTATGCACGTTATTTGTACTTTTGGTGAGCCGTAACTTCACCTGTGACCCCTAGTCCTCTGCTTTTCTTGTGTTTCAATAGGATGTTTTAATGTTTCTAATTCAATGCCCGTTTCATTTATAGATCCCGTGTACTTCAACCTTCATTATGTCTACTAAGAAAAGAAAAGTGGACGCCGAGTGTTGCGTTTTCATTAAAGAATGGGGATTAAAGTACTTCTATATAGAAACAAAGGACCAGAAAACCATTTGCGTAATATGCAGCGAAAGTGATGCCATTTTGAAAGAGAACAATCTTCGGCGTCACTACAAAACAAAACATCTATCAACATATTCATAGTTTTCTGGAAAGTTACGCTCTCAGAAATATGAGTCCATGAAACGTGGTTTAGAAACACAAATAAATCTCTTCACGAGAAAGTTTGCTGAAAATAAATATGTCACTCGTACAAGTTATAAAATAGTACATACCGATGGCAGAACGTTGAAAAACGTTTACTGATTGCAACTTCATCAAAGAGTGTACAATGGAAACAGCAAATGGCTTGTGTCCTGAGAAAGCCGATTTGTTTGGAACTATCAGCTTTTTGGCAAGTTTAGTTATACGGAAAACAGAAGAACTTGGAGAGAATATAGTGCTACAGATATACGAGAAAACTATGAACTTGTGGTATTCTCTGGCGCTGGATGAGTCTACTGATCTCTCGAGTATGCCACAACTTCACGTGTTCATTCGTGGTGTCAATTTGGACTTTCAGATAACGGAAGAGTTGGCATCCGTTTGCAGGATGCCTGCATCAACAACTGGGAAAGATATTTTAATGGAAGTGCAAAATGTTTTGCAAGACTATAAAATTCAGTGGAATCAGCTTCAATGTGTTGAATTTAATGGACAAAAAACATGGTTGGAGTAAGGAAGGATCTGAGGGGCAGATCAGGCCTCATTTTGAAGATTTGCAAATTCCGGATGCTATGTTCATACAGTGCATCATACATCAGCAAGCACTATGTGGGAAAGACTTATATATTTATTGTGTACTGAAACCAGTCGTTTCTGCTGTGACCTTCATTCGGGGACATGCACTCAATCACCGTCAGTTAAAGGCTTTTCTTGAAGAAATTGATTCTGAATTATGTGACTTGCCTTATCATACAAAAGTGATGTGGCTCAGCTGCGGTAAAATCCTGTTTTGTTTTGACAAGTTCCAAAATGAAGTAGATGTTTTCCTCACTTAAAAAGATAGAGTTGGTACACAGCTGTCAGATCCTACCTGGCTATCAACGTTGTCATTATTGGTCATCACATCCCACGTGAATGAACTGAATTTGAAACTTCAGGGAAAGAATAACCTCGTCTGTGATATCTACAGAATCATCAAAGAATTTCGGAGAAATCTGTCATTGTTTGAAGCACAAGTGGAAAGAGAAAACGATTCTCATTTTCACTGTTTCAAAGAGTTTTGCGCTACAATCGCTGAAGATGTCCACCTCGATTTTACGAAAAACCTTTTCGTGATTTGAAGATGCATGTTTTGGAGAGATTTTCAGATATTGACAGAATTGAGCGTGACATTATTCTGATCCAGAATTCGTTTGGTTGTACCCTTAACGATGTGCCAGTTGAACTACAGTTGGAGCTAATTGATTTACAAGCAAATGACTTGTTTAAAGAACGAACGAACGATCGAACGAACGAACAAACTTTATTTTCAAAGGGTTAAGAATTTGGCACGCAGGCCCGTCTAACATTCTGCCCTTCTATCACTCTCTTTCATACATTATTTCATTCACACATTATTCAAGGCTAACAGAGAACAGTAACAATATAAAAGATATGCATTATAAAAGCATGGGCAAAATGCGAACATCAAAACTACACGACACAGTAAAATTAGATAATGGTCTGACACTTGTTATTAGCCATGTGGAATATACTGGCCTACCAAAAGGGCACTGGCTGTTATACTAGGGTTTTGTTATTATTATTATTATCTCTATTATTAAGGGGGAAGATAATCCGTACTGAGATAGTGTTCGAGTAATTTGCGATTATATGAATAGGGATTGGTGATGTCTTTGATTTCTTGTGGAAAATTATTCCACAGCTGAGCTGCAGAGTACGTTAAGCTTGTTTTGTATAGGTCAATCCTAGGCTTCGGAATGTGTAATATATTTAAACGTTTACTGTGTCTAGCATTATATTTAAACAATGGCCAAAGGTAATTTGGGGCATTCCGATGCAGGATTTTGTGAATTAGTTTAGCTTTATTGAAAAGCAGGTGTTTGCGGAGTGGTAGTAACTGAAGGCGTTTATACAGGCTAGGATTGTCAGATAAATGTTTGTTATAAATTAGACTCATGGCCCGTTTCTGGAGTGAGTAAAGTCGCTTGGTGTTTGAATTAGAACAACCGTCCCAGATTGTAGAGCAGTAGTCAAAGTGTGTCTGTATATGAGAAGTATTGAATAGTTTCCTTGTGTCCTCATCAAGGAAGTTTTTAATTTTGGCGAGTTGGTAGACTTTTTTCGCTGTTTTTTTAATAAGCGCTTGAACGTGGGAATTAAAGGTTAGGTTTCTATCAATGATTATGCCTAGTGTTTTGTGCTTAATTACACTTTCTACTGGCATGTTATCGATGTGAAGTTGAAGTGATGTGTGTGAGCTTAGAGTTTGAAGTCTTTGTCTGGTTGTTAGTAACATTGATTTTGTTTTAGTGATGTTAATTTGCATACGGTTTGAATAGCTCCACCTAACTACATTATTTAATTCTTGTTGTAAAGACGACTCCAAGAAAATACAGTTTTCAGCATTTGTGTACACTGTACAGTCGTCTGCAAATAGATCGCAGGACGACGAAAGATGCAAAGGTAGATCGTTAATATATACGGCAAACAATAGAGGGCCAAGAATAGAGCCTTGCGGCACTCCAATATTGAAGGTAGTGGTGTGAGACAGACATTTATTATGTGATACTACTTGCTTTCTGTTTGATAGAAAAGATGATATTAGAGTGACTGCATTAGGGCCCATTTTCATTGCCTCAAGTTTTTTAATTAAAATAACATGGTCTATCATATCAAATGCTTTCTTGAAATCAATAAACACAGTTCCACATAGACTGTTGTTGTTTATATTCTGGTGCCAATTTTATATCATGTTTGTTAGGGCCGTATGGCAAGAATATTTTGGTCGAAATCCTGATTGGTTGTCAACAATAAGCTTGTTGCGAACTAAATACTGTAATGTTACTTTATGGATGTGTTTTTCTAGTGGCTTAGATAGTGAGGCTAGTAAGGAAATTGGTCTGTAATTGTTCGGGAGATCATTGTCCAATGAACCAGATTTAAGAAGAGGGTACACTTTAGCGATTTTGAGAGCTGATGGCCTTTGGTGAGACACTGATTATATACATAGGTTAGTGATATACAGATCACTGGTGCAGCACAACGGAGAATCCTGTTGCTGATTCCATCTAACCCAGATGAGGTTGTGTTTTTTAGGTTACTGAGGTAAGTGAATACCTCAGTGATTGTCATTAGCGGTATGTCGGAAAGAATATCGCCGGAGCATCTATTCTCGCAAAACGATGACAGTAAAGATAAGTTGCAAGGAGAATTAGGTATTGAAGCCTTCAACTGGTCTATGTCAGTTTGAAAAAAATTACTGAATTGGTCGCATGTAATATGATTTGATGGTAAAGAATTTCGGAAGTTATACTTGTTTGTCAAGGTGCTAATTGCCTTCCATATATCTTTACTATTTGTTTTATCCATTACTAAGTTCTTAAAGTAATTTTTCTTTTCCCGTCGTATGGTATATTGAACTTTGTTTCTAAGAGTACGGTATGCGCTGAGATCCCGCTTTTTATGTGCTTTATCTCTGTCTCTCATAATTTCAAGTATTTCCTGGGTTGAAAGAGAAGCACAGAGAAAGAAAACTTGTTGAATTTTACCGCTGCTTACCTGATGTTGAGCTTCCGAAACTGAAGAAATTTGTTTGGAACAACTTATGTCTGTGAGCAAACATTTTTGAAAATGAAGTATGTGAAGTAAACACATCGAACGAGATTGACTGATGAAAATTTGGGAAAGCAATTTTCCCCTTTACTGGGTGCAGCAA
>JACEFZ010026343.1:0-111496 GCA_014155875.1 Cepaea nemoralis | reverse complement strand
CAGGGGGATTTGGGGTTCATCCGCCAATCCCCTTAATGTTCTAAATATATTATATGTGTAAGGATGTCTAAGATAATAGAGGCGCTCCTGTCTAGGAAATTGTCAGTTCTAAGGACACTTCTTCTTCTGCGTTCATCCGGAATTTTTGTTCCGGATGTTAGTGCGTTGTGCCTGTTTACAGCAGAGCTGCGTGCTTGCGCCGTTAGGCCGACACATCCGACTTCTGCGGGCATTTGTTGACCGGGTTAACCTTCCCGGGCTAAGGACACTACTTTCTGAACTTAGCAGTCACCTTAAGGTCACCATACCGTGGATACCATCCCACTATGGAGTTACCGGAAACGACAGAGCTGATCGATTGGCTAAGGAAGGAGCAAAAGCAGAACAACCTGATGTGTCCATTGCATACCACCAAAAGAAAAGAATGATCAAATCAGTCAGAAGGCCACCAACCTTACTCAAGACGACTACCACGTTTTGGACAGACACAATACAGAACAGGACACAATAGATTACGCAACCACATGTAGGCCTATACACAATTCAAGATTGGTGACTCAGCCATGTGCACATGTGGTTTGGCGTCGCAGACAGCAGAGCACATACTCCAGGATTGTCCAAACTACAACATATCCAGGCGAACCTTCTGGCCTAGAGAGACAACAGTGGAAGATAAACTTTATGGACCGCCGAGTGAACTAAGAAATACTGTTAGATTCATACAAGAGACAACATTGCAGTTATAAACATATTTCAGGCGAACGAAAGAAGAAGAAGAAGAAGTCTAAGAAAGAAGGCATGTTATACACTTTACACGGAAATTATTATTCTTTTTCTCTACATCCTTAGAATTTGGGATTAGTTTACAAATTGGCCAAAACAATTAGATGTACATACTTCTTCTTCTTCTGCGCTCATCCGGATTTTTTTTTTTCGGATGTGACTGCGTTGTGCCTGTTTACAGCAGAGCTGCGTTCTTGCGCCGTTAGGCAGACACATCCGACTTCTGCGGGCATTTGTTGACCGGGTTAACCTTCCCGGTGGATTCTTAGGACGTTTGAATCTCACTGTTGTGGTGTTATCCCCCATCCTAGCTGGCCCATATAGAACAGCCAAAGACATTCTGGTCAACCCTCAAAGGAAGGCAGGGGCAGACCATGGGCATTCCCCGCCATCCAAGGAGGCTTCCATACTTGCAGAGCCATCACACAGCGCTCTGGTACTGGGCTCACCCAAGGAATCGTCACGTCCTGCACATGGCTGCTTAGCCTCACTTCCGTATATTGGGCCTTCCGTTCACCATAGGCTGTTCCTCTGGAAACCAGAAGAATGCAGTCTGCAGATGACATCCACACAGTGAGCTTTCGATTAAGACTTTCCACATAATGGATTTGCTATCCAAGCAATATTCCATTTCGTGCCACTATGACACTTTTTCCACCTTTTATGAAGCCCACACAGTGTGCTTTCGATTCAGACTTTTCACGTAATGGATTTGCTATCCAAGCAACAGATGTACATACAATCAGTATGAGGAAGTAGTTCCATATCTGCTGAGGTAGATGGAAGTACTTATGAAAAACAGTTTATTTGTCTTATACTTATTCTCTCCGCTAGCCTACGGGACATTTTTGGGCAAGTGGAGTACCCGTTTAGCCTCCCGATCAGGGTTACGTGAAGCCATGGGTGCAGGTGGTGGATGAAGTTGAAGAGCAACCAACAGATAGTTGTAGGTTATGGTCTCCAGCTTAACGACGGTAGGCGGAGGATCTCTTTTTTGGGGAGACAATGGCTACGGTTATTGACCAGTATGGTCACTGCTAAGAAAATAAGCAATGGCAAACCACATTCTTTACAGATGTCAAGAAAATTATGTTTCACGGTCTCATCGAGAAAGCAGCCTCGCCCGGTAGGGATAGTCATGTGCACCAGATGACTCCAGACCGTCAGCAGGCTACTAAGGAAATACCTGGATGGCTTGGCCACGTGGCATGGTCGAGGCAAGACACTGGTGGTTGAGTGAGATGGCGAAACATAACCGCCCACGCTTATCAGCATGGCACATGATGGATGGATGGATGGACTTATTTATGCTTTCATCCCTTGTCTTCTATGAGTGTCAGTAATTGTCTGTGTTTTCTTCTCTCTCTCTCTCTCTCTCTCTCTCTCTCTCTCTCTCTCTCTCTCTCTCTCTCTCTCTCTCTCTCTCTCTCTCTCTCTCTCCCTCCCCCCCCCCCCTTCCTTTCTCCTACATTTCTCGTCCAAGGGGAGTGCACCACTCCTAGTTATGTCCCCCAGAGGTCAGTGTGTTGGACTTCAACATACATTTACATTTACACGTTCGTGCCGCATTGGCACCTTGCCGTCTTGACAGACGACAGTTTGTGCTTTAAAAAGGCATAATAACTTTTACTTATGGCGGTAGCGAATGTTACTGATAAGGCCAATTCGCGCTGTAAATGTTCGTTCACAGTGGGTGCATGTGAACACGTGGTCAGTTCCACCATCATGCACCATCTTACGTTTCACACGCTCGGTGTGTGACTTATCTGCAATAATTTTCTCCTTTGTCTTTATTCCATTTCTGATGTTTGCCCTCCATGCAACACGTTCAGCGGCGACTTGCTCCCACTGTGCATTATCAATGCCTGTATCAATCATGTCCCGCTTACACACATCTTTGTATCGTAGTAGAGGCCGACCCTGAGATCTCTTACCCATCTGTAATTCACCAAAAAAGATGTCCTTTTGTATTCTACCATCATCCATCCTCCTAAGATGAGAACATCAATTGGGGAACCCTTTGAGGCCACTGAGACAGTCCATAAGAGTGCGTCCTCTATTCTCTACTTCCTTCTCCTTCTATGAGCGCCAAACAATACTATATGTGTTCATTTATGATACAGAGAGACGGCCGCATCGGGCGCCACAGTAAAAAGCTGGCCTAAGCTACGAAATCAGAATACAGTTTTAACCATTCAATAATTAAAAACTTTTACGTACCGCTTTTCTATGTTGGTCTATGTTAATCCGATATTTATGTATACGATTTATGATTTATCGCACTCCTCTGCCTAAGCGCTTTCAGTACTATCACACGATTTTCTTACGATAAGGGCGTGTGATGGTCGTTGTCTAGGTAACGATACTCCTGGTGTGTCAATTGAGCTCTCTCACTGTCTTACACTATGACTCACCCCCGCAGTGCACATTCACCAGTCAGTAAACAAGATCTATTTTGGCGCACATAATCCTTTAATACAGAAATAACACAGACCCACGGACAAACGGAACATGTTTATAAATCCAGAACACAATGTAATCCAACGAAGAGATATATATTCCTCACAACTCTACACGCACACATCAATGCCTTCTCACGGCCTGCTGAATCTCAAATTCATAGACATGTAGTCCAGCTACTATCCACGGCTGGATCTCACACAATACGACCCACCCACTGGGTCGGAGCCTCTGCTCACTATGTAACCCACTCTGGGTTTTAGGACTGCATTCACATCTCGGAGAATCACACAACACAGTTCTCCGTCGACTACCGGACTACCGACTCGTTCGGTGTCTAAAACTCAACTCCCTGAAATCTCCTGACTTCAACACACCAATACACTATCTCTCGCCCCATCCACCCTAGGGGTTTTTCTCTACCCTCACTATTTTATTTCTCAGGACTGGCTGTTTTTCTCATAGCCAGGTCAGTCACTTTACTGTCTCCCACTTTCATCCATTCTTTCTCATGCCCGGTCACTCAACTCACTGTCAATGACCCAGGCTTATGTCATCACCCCCCCTCCTCTTAAAAGAAAACTTCGTTTTCAAATATTGGGAGACTAAAACTTACTAACCATGTGACCCAGACATATTGCCTGGGTAGCCCTAAGTATGGCTCCATCTCACTTTAGCTACCACCCTAAATAATACATCAAATGCTCATAGTACACTCCTATATTCCTCACACATCAATACAAACAACTTTCTCTCTTGTATCCCAATACATGAACTAAAACATGGCATAGTAATAAACATATCATCTAAAACATAATGTTTGTGTACCCGCAGGTCTCTTACTACTTCACGACCACACAATACTATTTGTGTACCGACCCTATATCAGGTGGTTCTGTTCTTGCATTAACCCTCCTCTGATTCCTGTCGATGCTGTGTCTACCTTTCATGTACCCATGACTCATGGTACCTCTACAATTACAACATCTGTTTGCTATCCCTAGCCCTGGGTCAGTAATGTCGCGAACACTCTTTTGACCTGAACTCAACTTTCCTATCTGCATATTGCACCGTTACACTTGAGTCTCTGTTTAGTCTGAACTCTTTATTCAATCTTGGCCCATATATCTGGCACCTTGCTTTCTGCTGCATACGCCTTATGCCTATGTGCCCTGCACATGCACTATCCTGAGCTGTTCTAGTATATCGGTCTCTATGTGCTAAAGGTACTGCTCCTTGCCCACGTGCAGTTCCACTATCTGAAAAGCGGCGAGTGAGAACATTGTTCTTCCTCTCGAAGCACCATCTACCCTTCCCTGACTGACTATTTTCTACTCTACTACACCCTTGGAAACATTTGTTCAGAGTAGTATCTTGTCTCTGGGAGCCACTAGCACTATATTTGGGATCCATTCTCATCTGCTCAGCTGTACTATCCTTGTCCTGAGTTCCTGTGTCTACTTCAAGTGCCTCTTCTACCTCAGCTATACTCTCTAATTTAGGTTCTCTTGTGGTAACTACCTCATTACTGCTTACACTATATTTTTGGTCCCAATAAACTACTTCCTCTTCTGTACAATCTTTAACTCCTATAACATTTCCTATGATCAAATCAGCCACTGGTGAGTCCAAAACACACGCTGTCACTCTTCCAGTGATATATGGTGTTTTTACTGTTATTGTGGCTAATGGGTAGAACTCTACTGTGCCGTTGAATGTTATGCATCTAATCTTTTTCCCTGTATAATCCGAGGGATCTATTAAACTTTTCCTCACTCCGATAGACGTACATCCGGAATCCCTAATTGTTAACGCTGGTCTATCATTGACGAATCCCTGATGCAGCTTCAGACTTCCTCCTTCATGCACTGCTGATCCTGCTTTCACTGTATGACCACATATTAGGACTGGCTGACTGTCTTTTTCAAAAAGAGGTTTGCACCCACTACAATCTTCATTGTTCAGCGTCTCAATTACTTGCGCTGCATTTGAGTGCTCTGTTTCTCTCATCCTACATTGATGGCTGACATGCCCCTTCTTTCCACATTTGAAACAGATGATCTCCTTCCTTGCGTTACTTGTTGGCTCACTGGCTGGCTGCACGTCACACTCCGCTGCCTTGTGTCTCCAGCTCCCACAATTCCAACATCCGGCATAATTTGGACGTCTCTGGAAATTCCCTCTTCTATATGGGTACCGTCCTACTCTACCAACATTGTTTCCTCGGAAACCATTATCTTGAAGTTCTTGCTGCTCACCTTTCTGTGCTGAATCCACACTTTTCGCCCTTGGTCTGATGACTGGATTCTGGTCCTGTTTAGTGTACGCTGCACAGACTATTTCCTCACTCATTAGTTTACCAATAGATACGTTAGGATGTGCAGTCATGTAGTTTTGCCCTAACTGTGACATTGTGTCTATGTCCTTTGGCTTACGTTCCTCAAAGAAAGCCACTAAATTGGTATTACATGAAGCTAATACTTTGTCTCTTAACACTAAATCTACTAATTTATTAAAATCTTTCCCTACTTCTGCGAGCTCCATCCATTTGTTAAATGTGTTCTTTACTGTGTTAACAAAGTCTGTGAAATCTTGATTTGTCTCTGGCACTAACTGTCTAAACTTTGTTCTATATCCATGTTCAGTTAGTTGGAACTTTGTCAGCAAACGTTGACGTAAGATAGTGTAGTTGTTTCTTTCTTCTACAGGTAAATTGAACATGGTGTCTAGTGCCTTACCCGTAAGAAACTCGCCCAGCCGCATCGCATACTCCGCTTCTGGAATGCCTAATGTTTTTACAGACGATTCGAATCTCCCAAGATAGGATTCAAGACAATCCCGGTCCGTAAAGTATGGCAGTTTCAATCGTTGTGATGACTGTGAAGGTCTTCTGCTTTCCTCACTTTGACCTTTCGAATGATAGTTCTAATTTTCTGAGAGCAATTTCAGCTTCCATCTTAATCTTCTCTTTCTCAATTTCCATTTTCATTTGTGTCTCTTTCTCTTCCTGTAGACGCTTGTTTTCTATTTCAGCTAACTTTACTTCCTGTAGACGTTTGTTTTCCATTTCAGCTAGTTTTACTTGTGTCTCTTCCTGTAGACGCTTGTTTTTTTATTTCAGCTAACTTTACTTCCTGTAGACGTTTGTTTTCCATTTCAGCTAGTTTTACTTGTGTCTCTTCCTGTAGACGCTTTGCCTCGCGTTCATTATGCCTCTCCTCTCTTTCCGTCTGTTTTTGTTCTTTAGCTTCTGCATACTCCTGTAACTCTTTATCTTTCAGGCCTATTCGTTCACCTGCTTCAATATATTCCATTAAAGTAGGCATCTTATACTTATGGACACGTAGCTGTCTGTCAGCCAACTATAAATGTGACGACTCTGCTGTTAGTCTTTGTGTCACTTCCCTAAGTACACCAGCACTCCCTGTGTACGTAAATTCGTAGTGCTAAAATATCACTCTGTACTCACCCAGTCACTCTATAAGCACTAGGTAGTGAGGGGGGAGGGAGTATCACCTATACTCCCTCGCATATATATCTATGACCACAAGTTCATAAAGTCCCTGGAAATATTGTTAAACATACATATAAATACATATACAAACAAATGGATGATAACAGTAAGTGGTGCCTATAAAACGCTAGACGCATAGGCTAGTGACACGCATACAGATGATTACATAGAAATAAAAACCACTAACATTGACATGCCCATGTAAAAACACAACTGTGGGCGTAATATATAAATATAAACTGACACCGACCACTAGACAGTAGAAATGACGAAAGATCACAATAATAACATATATCCGACCACAACAAATATCATATGTAAATATAACGAAAAGAAGAAAGAGAAAGGGAAAAAAATTATAGCGTAAAAATATACACAAATCTGACGTCAGACAACTCGGCTCTAGATATTGGTTAGGACTATTCCAATGCCACTGCACGACACGCTAACTCATTAACGTTTTCCTTACAAACCAATATCTTAAGCACCAGAAATACCCACGTTTCACAAGGCCTATCCTGATGTAGATAGAGATCGCAAAAAGTGCCTATCAACAACTACATGTAATAACATATCCATATATATATATATATATATATATATATATATATATATATATATATATATATATATATATATATATATATATATATATATATATATAACGATAACGACAGTTAAGACGATGAGAGAGCAAACAAGATGTCCAACTGGTTAGCCGATAAATCTGTCCTTATTGATCCGTCGCCAAAAGTTCTTATTTTAATGATTTTTCACAATATGCTGGGAATGTATATTGGTAAATGTTCCGAAATGTCTACGATATTCCAAATTTGTTGCGTGGTGACTTAATTTTAAGTAGTGATCACAAGTTCAAACCGTCAAAAAAAATTGAAGATGATGATTGATTATCCACAATATTCTGTCTCGACACAGTCCGTCACGTTATTGTACTTTCCTTGGACGTGGTGGCCCCAAAGTAATAATCCAAACGTCTTTCTACCTTCGTTGCGGAGATGACACTTCGTTGTAAAATGTTTGCTCATAACAGATTAATGGTCACAAAGGGATTGACCAAAGACGCACATAAAGTCTGGCTTTCTTTCAAAACAACCTTGTTTTGTTCATTCACAATGAGTCATCTTGACCACAATAGGCCGTGGAAAGTTTCCTGAGTACCTTTACTCCTTCCACCCCCAACTCACAATGTCACCTCAATTTCTCTTTATCACCCTCAGTGAAAAATTCCTCCATAAAAACAGTTTCCACACAACCTTTGACAGCCCCACCCGGCTGCTCTTTTAACTCCGTGGAAAGTCACACTTAATCTGTCTGTAAAATGCCCGGAAACGTTTCCGTCAGACACGAACACTTTCCACTTCTGCCCCCGCACGGCTGTGGTAGGGGTAACGTAACTCTCCCCCGTCCTATTATATTAACTGCGTCGACCTGCTAACACACAGTGCGCTTGTCTCGCACACACACACCTGTCAGGGTATCCTCCAGCTAGTATCTTGGCGCCGACTTTTACCTGTGCTGTCTGCTGGCGCTTCTGTCTCTTGACATATAAACACATGCGCCTGGCTTCTCAACCCGACATTCCGTGCTGTTTGTGACTAGTGACTACACCCGTCACCGTAGTCGACTCTCCCGGTTGATCTGTGCTGCGTTAATTCTCTGACACCCCCGCTCGCTTCAGCGATATGGTTGGTATCCAATTCACCTGTAGTGAACTTGACGTGAACTGACTGTTCGCTTGTGATTTCTGCCGCGTATTTTCCCCGCGCGCTGACTAGTTTGATGGAACGAAGTCACCAGATAATAACTCCTCTCTCAGCGAAGAGCCCACAGATATCTCAATATTGCACGGTGTTCCTTGACCGAATGCAGCTGTCAGAAACTCTTTACTAAGCGACGAGCTCCCAGTTATCACACGATTTTCTTACTGATAAGGGCGTGTGATGGTCGTTGTCTAGGTAACGATACTCCTGGTGTGTCAATTGAGCTCTCTCACTGTCTTACACTATGACTCACCCCCGCAGTGCACATTCACCAGTCAGTAAACAAGATCGATTTTGGCGCACATAATCCTTTAATACAGAAATAACACAGACCCACGGACAAACGGAACATGTTTATAAATCCAGAACACAATGTAATCCACCGAAGAGATATATATTCCTCACAACTCTACACGCACACATCAATGCATTCTCACGGCCTGCTGAATCTCAAATTCATAGACATGTAGTCCAGCTACTATCCACGGCTGGATCTCACACAATACGACCCACCCACTGGGTCGGAGCCTCTGCTCATCTATGTAACCCACTCTGGGTTTTAGGACTGCATTCACAGCTCGGAGAATCACACAACACAGTTCTCCGTCGACTACCGGACTACCGACTTGTTCGGTGTCTAAATCTCAACTCCCTGAAATCTCCTGACTTCAACACACCAATACACTATCTCTCGCCCCATCCACCCTAGGGGTTTTCTCTACCCTCACTATTTTATTTCTCAGGACTGGCTGTTTTTCTCATAGCCAGGTCAGTCACTTTACTGTCTCCCACTTTCATCCATTCTTTCTCATGCCCGGTCACTCAACTCACTGTCAATGACCCAGGCTTATGTCAAGTACCCTTTGATTTCGGTTTCTGGTGCAGGTGCATCATTGGCGAGCGCTCGCCGAAAGACTTGATCTGACAACGCGAAGTTATTATTTTTGTTTGTAATATACCGCCCGCCAGCTCCATGGCGAGGCTTTACGGACGAAGTACGTGATCCCGCATACTCGCGTTCAAAATACAGCTACGCGCGATTTGGCAGTAGATTGCATTGGGTTGCTTTTTTGTTACGAAATTGTATGGATGCCGGTCGTTCAGAAGCAATGGCAAACTACTTAACATAAACTTACCAAGAGATCACAACAGCAAAAAAAAAAATATGCTAGTATTGACTGCAACGTCCTGTAAAGAATATGCAACTAACTTTTTTTTTAAATATACTGCGCGGCCGCACATAAAAGCTAAGGCGGCAATTATCACAAAAGACAATGGGACGCAGAGGTGTTCCCAAGGCACCAGGGCCGGGTTATATACTGGCCAAGACCTGTTGACGAGTCCTCGCCGAGCGTCCTGGGCAACAGGTCCCTTCGGGGTCCTGGCTAAAGTCAGTAGGATCGCCAATTCCTCTGAAGTCGGAGAGTGTATGCCTGTACGGCGAGGAACCACCAGACTACACACCAATAAGCCAGACATGGGACAACGGATACTCACGCAAACCTCGGGTCCTGTATGACATCAAACTGATGTTGGACAACAGGATGCCTTCATCCGACATACAGGACTTCACGTTGGAGCTCAAGCCAACGAACACAAGCAAGCAAGCATAAAAGACAATTGCTCGTGTTGTTAATAGTTCTGCTTTGAGCTTACATTATCGACAATATTTGCTTTTAATGTTAGCTTGTCTCCAGAAGTGAAATTTCGTGGACAGCCTTATTTCGCCATAATCTTCCACAATCCTTCTTTGCTGACTGTATCAAAGGCCTTGGTAAGATCAGCGAAAGTTGAGAACATTTCGGAGTTCTGTTCCTGACATTTCTCTTGCAGCTGCCTTGCAGGGGAAATCCTCGTTCTTTTCTGAAGTCACATTGACTCTCAGGAAAAAGACCTTGGTCGAGATGGGCTGTGAGGCGATTGAGAAGAATTCTTCTTCCCTTCTTCGTTCATTCCTTTTGTTTTTTTTCGGATGTGATTGCGTTGTGCCTGTTTACAGCAGAGCTGCGTTCTTGCGCCGTTAGGCCGACACATCCGACTTCTGCGGGCATTTGTTGACCGGGTTAACCTTCCCGGGGAGAAGAATTCTGGCGAGCATCTTCCCTGCAATTGAGAGCAAGGAGATGCCTCGGTGGTTGGCACAGGCTTGGCGGTTTCCTTTACGTTTGTAAAGGTGGACTATTGACGCGTCCTTGAAATCTTGTGGCATGGTCTCGATCACCGATATGTTTGTAAAGACTCGGTGAAGCTGCTCTATTATAACCGGCCCACCTGCCTTGTACATCTCCGTTGGGATGGAATCAGAACCAGGCGCCTTACCGCTGGAAAGTTGCTGGATGGCTTTGTTTACTTTAACTATGGTTGGCAGGTCATCAAGAGTATCATTAGTTGGGACTTGAGGAAGGAAATTGATAGTTTCATCATCGAATATTACACTTTAAGATGTTGTTGAAATGCTCTGCCCAGCGTTGAAGGATTTCTTTCTTATCGGTGACCAATGTTCCCCCATCTGCACTGAGGAGGAAAACTATGCCTGGTGATGTAGGACCATAGATCACTTTCCGTGAGTCGTAGATGTTTTTCATATCATGTCTGTCAGCAAAGCCTTGAATTTCATCAGCTTTGTTGATCAGCCAGGAGTCCCACGAGTGCCGAAGTTTCTGCTGCACTACTCTCTGGATGTTATTGAAGGCAACTTTTTTATGTTGACTTCGGGTGTTTCAAATATGCCTTGTAGAGAAGGTGTTTCTCGGTCAGCAATTGGTTGATGTCTTCCGAATTCTCATAATTCGTTATGCTTTCGAGGGGCTGGACCTAGGGTTTCCATAGCAGTGTTGTAAATTTGTTTCCTGTAGGGCTCTCCACTCTGTTTCCGCATCCTGTTTAGCTGAGCATTGTGCTTGAGGCGGTCTTCCAGCATATTTTCAAACGACAGCTGCAATTCTTTGCTGTTTAGGCGGGTGACATTTAGATTTTTTTCGCACTCTTACCCCTTGAGAACGCCGTGGTGGTTTGATGTGTATGTTTATTTTTGAGACAATAAGACGATGGTCTGTCCAACATTCGGCACCACACATGGATTTTGTCATCTGTCACTTCTCCTAACGATGACATAGTCAGTGAGGTGCCAGTATTTCGAGCGAGGGTGCATCCACGATATCCTATTTCTCGTGGGAAGACGAAAAATTGTGTTGGTAATCAGGAGATGATCTCCAGATGGGAGTATCGGACGCGGGACATCTTGCTTATGATCGAGAGGTTTTCCGGAAGGTTGTTATGGGAGCGAGGTTCCGCAAAGGACATACTACTGAATGAATGAATGAATGAATGAATGAATGAATGAATCAGGAGATCGTGTTCGGCACATGGCTGAAGGAGGAGGAGCCCATTGCTGTTACAATTTCCGACTCCGTGCTATCCACTAATGCCACCCCAAGAGGTGGCTCCGTGCCTACTCTGGCATTGAAATCCCAAAGGAGTATAAGTTTGTCTCCTTTGGGAACAGGTGTTAATACATTGTGCAGATCCTCATAGAACTTGTTCTTGACGTCATCTTCATTTGTCATGGTTGGTGCGTAGACACTCACGATGGTTGCTTGCTTCCTTCCATTCAGCAGGGGCAACTTTATGGTCATAAGCTTGTCGTTGATAGCCTTCGGAAATTCAGCTAGTTTGCCAACCAGGGTCGACTTAATGGCAACTCCCACACCGGATTGGCGTCTTTCCTCGCTTTTCCTTCCAATCCAGAAAAATGTGTAGCCGGCACCTACTTCACAGATTTGGCCTTCTTCTGAAACTCGTGTCTCGCTCAAGGCTGCAATGTCGATGTTGTACCTGCCCAGCAATCTCCCAATCAGTGCTGTTCGTCTCTCTGGACCCGAAGCGCGACATTCCAAGTTCCGATTGTCAAAGGAATATGGTTAGCTCTTTTAGCTTTACCTGTTTTTACTTTGTTTGTATGTCGACCGCAGTATAGGGTACCCACCAACCGCGGCTAGCTGATTAGGTAATGATGGAGCAGACAATTTTTAGGGCACCTTTTCTAGTCACTTCCTCATGCTATGGGCGTGAGCAGTGCTTTCCTATAGAGGGCTGCTCAGTCGCTCAGGGGGCTGCCGAATCCCACTGCTGCTCCGATCAGTAGAAGACGACCATATGGCCTGAGCCGTTTGTGTACGATTGCTAGCGTACCCACGCCTGCCGCTTCGCTGCTAGCCCATCGCCACAGGGCTTGAAGGTGATAAATGAAGTCTGATGAAGAATGACTTGAACGATGGATTAAAGTGTGGAAGAGTTGTGCAATTTGTCAACCACACTCTCTCGCCTGAGTCCATCTGAATCCAGTGGCAAGACAAGTCAAGATGACTGGAGACGAATACAGGTGCAGTGGATGACCAGGCCGCTCTATATGCCTTGCCGTGCTCATTATGTTCCACAACGCTTTGCAGGTAAACACCGTCTTGCCCGTTGAATCAATAATGATTTTTTCTTTGCAGTCTGCCGAGTCCTGTCTTCACATGCTGGGTAAGCATACCCTAGTTCACCGATTGGTTTAACACCAAACCCACGCCTGGTTTAGCCAGCCTGTCACAGCTGTTGTCCGGGGGTGGGGGTGGCTGCTGTATGTTAGATATATACTATATCTGTATATTGTTGCATTTAAACTAATTCAATTTATGTGTTTAAAAAGTAGATCAGGTAAGATAATTATTGTTTTTTTATTTTACAGCAATTGTTGTTACTTATTATCCTTGAACATGATTATGTTATGACAATAGGGACTCGAATTAAAAAGTAGCATTTGCATAGATTGGGTATATCTCAAGTGCGGAACGTGTGCCTATGTGTGTGTGTGTGTGTGTTTTTTTTTTTTTTCACTCACTCACTTTGAACTCAAGCGTAGTCCATACACACTATTTCTAGTCATACTGGACTGTGGATTAGCTTTCCCTATAACAGTGTCCCTCGCCATCAGGCAAACCGACTCCAACTTCAGAGGTGGCGTGTGTCTGTGTGTGATAGATAGAGAGTTATTTAGGTAATATTCGTACATTAACATTTGAAAAAAAAAAAATCACAATCGAAGGTTATTTTAAAGGGGGAAAGAAAAAAAAAACACATTTAAAAGGCGGCATTTCGAAGACTTGCATCATACTGAGAAAATCTATCGCACGTCCCTGAGATGTTATACATGTAACTCATCTTTGTTGTGGTACACTGTAATCAGTTAGGTTCCTGTAGTCACCATCAAATGAAGCATCAGGCGTAGAGCCCTCTTGGGTGCTGTCTCAATAGAAAGATTTTTATTTTCAGGACGTTGCAGTAAATACAAGTATTTTACTGCCGTTGTTGATGTCTTGGCAAGTTTTACGTTCAGTAGTTTGCCATTGATTTCTGAACGACCGGCTCCCAAAACAACACGTTAAAACCAGCGCGACATGGTCTGCTGCCAAATCGGTCACTGCTGCGTTTCGAACGCAGGTAAGCGGCATTATGAATCGCGTCCGCAATGCCATCGCCACGGAGCCGGCAGAAAGGGTTTACTTTCTTCTTATAGTCCATGCCGTGTGGCATTGGCGATCATGTCTGTCCACAGACATCTGTTCCGTGTGCTGCCAATCACTTCTGATACTGATCTACCTCTATGACATAATGTCAAACGGTCAGCATCTTCTCTCTTGGTCTCCCCTTGTCTCTCTTTCCCTCCAAATTTCCCGTTGTGACCACATTCTCCAGCCGTCCCTTCTCATAACATGCCCAACGAATGTGGACTGTCTCCTTCTGATGCGAATAACCAGTTCTCTTTGTGCGTTCGGCTCTGTGACGGAATGGTTAAGGACGCAATTCGTAATCCCGCATAACGCGTGCGAAACACAGATGCGGGCGATTTGGAAGCAGACCGCCTTGCGTTGGTTTTCCATACAAAGATATGAGTACCGGTCGTTCAGAAAGCAACGGTAAACTAAAAGTTAATTACATATCCTTTACAGGACGTCGCACTCAACACCAGCATTTTTTGCTGTTGTAATCTCTTGGCAAGTTTACGTTGAGTAATTTGCCATTGCTTTCTGAACAACCGACACTCAATACCATTTCGTAAAACAACCAAAACTAGGCGGTCTGCTGTCAAATCACAGATTCACACGCAGCGGTGTTTCGAACTCGGGTATGCGGGATTACAAACTGCGTCTGTAACACATTCGCCGCGGAGCAGGCAACAGCAAATTACTGAACGTAAATTTGCCAAGAAATCACGAACAGCCAAGATACGATGGGATTGACTGCAACATCATTTAAAAAAGGATATACAACTAACTTTGTGAGTGAACTTCTTTCAAGATATCTTCATTGCTCTTTCCACCACGTTCTCATTATTCCGCTACAAAACCATATCTCCGCAACATCCACATAATTCCTCTTTGTCTGCTAATTGTTCATGATTCGCTTCCATACATCGTGATTGGCTCAATATAACTCTAAAGAACTCCTTTCCTCGCCTATATAGTAACAAAGATATGTTGCGGACAATGTTCTTCATCTTGTCAAATGCTGCCTTTGTTTGCTCTGGGAGTTTCCGTAGCGAAGTTGTCAAGCCATCTGACTCAGGCTCCGAAGGTTGTAGGTTCGATTCCGGACCGCGTCCTTCGTTCATTTTTTTCGGAGACTCCTGAGGGTCGTCGCTGGAGTTCGTGATTTGTGCGAAGCTTTCGGCAGTTCGCTGCGGGGAAAAGGCTGAGCCATATGGGATAACAAAACCCGGTGCAGTGAAGTCGACTCTGAAGCGACTGTTTTAAACTCTTATTCTACATTTGAGTGTTCTCCCAGCTATTGGTATTTCTCTTCAGCGCCATGGCATTGGCGTTGCGAACCGCGCATGCGCAAAAACTAAAGCCGCCAAACTTGAATGTTTCTTCCGGCCTCATGAGTACATTGAGCAAGTGTCTTGCTCCCCGAATCCCTTTCTATTTCTAAGCTGTCCACAAATTAAAATAACAATGAAAACCAAGAAAAAACTGAAAAATGATCAGAAGAAAACATCTGGTAAGTTAATAAATTGCATTCTTTCGGACCAAATAATGCCAATTAGTCACTAAAACTAAAACAAATGTCTACGGTCTTGCATAGCCATGTTTTGTTTATTTACGATGTATGTTGTAATTTGAAATTTTCGAAATTGATGAGGGGTCAAATGAGGCAGTAGAAACTGCAGTGTTGTGCAGAATTTAAGAATGTCGTAGACGGGAAGGGAATAAGTGCCGAAGCCTTAACAGCAAAAGGTTTGATCACTACCAAAGCAACACGAACGAAATTAATATTAATAAAGGAATAAGGCGGATGTTTTTAAATTTAAAATTATCATGTAATGAGCCACAAAACTACTTTAAAACTACTCTACTCTACTCTTTGTGAGGTCAGCTTTTGCTTTTGACTTTTGCATCTAGCCGTATAACTTATATTTGTTATTTATAACACCACCACAAGTGGATTAGGGCATAGGCCTTGAAAAATCCAATCCAACAGTACTTCACTGAATCCTGTACTGTGAATAGTTTATTGATAGTTCAAAGTTGAATTTTGTCTACTTGAACTTGTTGATCCACCCCTTCCTCGTCTTCCAGGAACTCTAGAAGAGTGTCTTCCATGACTGTTCTTTCTAACATCACAGTGACCAAAGTATTTTAGTTTCCCAGACCTGATGCTGTTTACGGGCTACTTCTGTGCTCAGATCTTGTAGGAGTCTGGATAAAAACACAAAGTATGATAAAAATAAAGAAAATGGGCAACAAAGGAATCTGACGGATTGAATCTGGACGGAGAGTCTAATCGTAGAAACCTGTCATCACAGGATCAAGATTAAGTGTTCCTTTGTGTTGTCCGTATTTCTATATATTTTGTTTCGTTTTTATTGTTCCATTGATAAAGACTTCAATAGAAACGTTCACCTTATCTTTGTGTTTTCTCTTCATCTAGCTTTTAATTAATTTATTCTGACTCCTGTAACAACTCAGCAGCTTTTTAAAAATGTAGATTGACAGTAATTTTTTTTTCTCTTAATCCATAGTATTCTGTTAAATTGTTTCCATAACTTTTCAGTCTTCAAGTGTTTACATAATAATTTATTCTGTGACATTTTAAATATTTCTTTATTCCATTGTTTTTGTTTCTATGGTTAGTATCACTTTGTGATTGTCAACACTTGTAGTTTGATACATCTTTAATTGTTTTAAGATGAGAATTGAGACAGGCAGTAATCAGAGGATCAGGCTGACACTCAGTACTTAGAGGAAAGGCCAGTGGACGCATAATCAAGACTGCAACTCTTGTACCATTAGATTTAGTGTGACTTCGCTGGCTGTTGAAGATGGTGAACATGTCTGGGAATGTTCCAGTCTCTGTGATGTTGGTTCTTGTCTCAACTCAACAAATGAACCTGTTTTCAGAATTTAATCTTTTACAAAAATATTAAGAGTCAGGTTATCCAAATACTAGTGCCTAGAGATGTTTACTTGCGCCTTAATTTTCAATTTAAAAAATATTAGCTTGCAGTTGCAAAAATGGGGATGGATCTTGAATTATATTTAGCTTTAGGGAGGCACTATTCGCAATGGAATTGCGAATAGAAAAAAATTATATTCGCAATCGAATTGCGGGAAGTAACAAACATGGCACAGCGTCTGCTCACTAGTCAATTTTAGTTTGGGCCATTAAGAAGTCTAAGAAGGTGGTTAATTTAAATAGGAATGTTCACTGTTGCGAGTTTAATTCTGCCGATTTTCCCGTCATTTTTAATGAATCACTCTTCTTCTTACTTCTGTCCGTTCTTTTGGCATCCCGTTTTATTTTTACATTACGTTAGTCCTGTTTAAATATCAAGAATAATTTTTCAGAACAGGTATCCCCAATACAAATAACGATCCCTACAAATAATTCTGTCCCCAGGCGAGTTCAAGAATTGTCAACTTTCGTTTCTGTACACTTACTGTTACCAGGCATCCATGTTTGTTTACATTACTGTCCTACTATTTATGTCCTGATAATATCGCAGCAGTGATGATTCTCTTAATTTGACACTTTCTATGGCCTCCATTGCATCCTATCTGAGTGACTCTGTTCTGGTCCAAGCTGACAGTAATATGCTTCGCCTCAGCAAGACATGATTAGGCAATTCAAACACCAGGCTTTCGATTGACTGGCCTCATTAATTAATAAATAAACAAGGAAAAGGAAATGCTACGCATATAAAGTGCAGGAAAACCCGGTATATCTGAAGCAGGTGGAAAAGAGAGAGGAGAGAGATAGATAACGAAGATAGTGTGAGAGTCAGAGATATGAGAAAGATGTATTGAAAGACATTAAAGAGTGGTAAAGACAAGAAAGGGAGAGGTGGGAGATCGAGACTTAGAGCGAGCGAGAGAGAGAGAGAGAGAGAACTTGTGTTCGGGTGGCTAAGCTCCTTTCCCAAGACAACAAAAGTAGAGGACAGATAAGAACAGAAAGACAAGTGTGCAGGTTCTATCGGAGCAAGATAAACATCTAATACACAAAATCCATAGAAAACATATGCCTAAAGCGAAATCATCAGACAAGCATTGGTGTCACCTAATTCCTGAAAATGGAAAAAAAAATGTCACCTCCCCGTTTGGGAATCAAACCTCGAGCTCCCGTGTACCAGGCGGAGACACTAACCACTATGCTATTGAGGACACATTAACGGGTCCACAAAATATTGTAATGTGGACACACGCATAGGAATAATCACGTGACCTACTTCGCTTGCGAATATAATTTTTTTATATTCGCAATTCCATTGCGAATAGTCACTTCGTTAGCTTTATCTGCCCCTGACTAGTGATGTTTAGAGCCCATTGCAAGACGAAAGAGAATAATTTCTTTATCTCATATCTTGATTATTGATTGTATTTTGTTTAGCAGTAATTTGTAATGTCTACTTTCAATTACAAAGATATGTAAAATATCATCATTGCTTTCATTTCCATAGATCAACACTCAGACAAAGATTCGGTCAAGATTTCTGCACACTTGGTGCGTCGCTCTTCCACAAGACTTCAGGTACACACGTTATTTTTGCGCTTATATTGCCTAATAATTCAGCTCTATCATTGCCTTTTCTCTTTCTTCTCTTACCTTCTCCCATCTCTTTCCACCTCATTCTCTCTCCCTGTCTAATCCTCTACTCTTCTCTTCTGCCCTCCACTCTCTTTTCTATGCTCCCTCCCTTCCTTGCCTTCTCTTTCTCTCTATTTCCTCTCTTTCTCTATTTTTTTCTCTCTTAGCCTCTCTTTCACCATTTGTGTCTGTTGGAAATCTACATTGTCCAGTATTCAAACATTTACTGCTGGTGTTGGATTACCCATTTTAAGTGATACAAGTAGGCTCCTCTCTTTTATAGTCTGGTGAGCCCTATTCATATCAAATATGCCAGCTTAGAAGCTAGCTGTTGATGCATAAAAAAAAATAAATTAGTATATATCCCTTACAGGGCTTCACAGTCAATCCCAGCATTTTTTGGCTGTTTGTAATGTCTTGACAAGTTTACGTTCAGTAGTTTGTTATTGCTTTCTGAACGACCGGTACTCATACCATTGTATGAAAACCAATGCAAAGCGTTCTGCTGCATATTGCCCATATCTGTGTTTCGATTGTGGTATACAGGATTATGAATTATGTCCGTAACCCCATCGCCACAGAGCATAAAAGAGCACCTCATAATCGAGGAATGTCATATACAGCAAATTATTCTTCTTCTTTTTCGTTTGAAATATGTCTATAACCGCAATGTTGTCTCTTGTATGAATTTAACAGTCTTTTTTAGTTCACACAGCGGTCCATAAGAGTTTATCTTCCACTGTCGTCTCTCTAGGCCAGAAGGTTTGCCTAGATATGTTATATTTTGGGCAGTCTTGGAGTATGTGCTTTGCTGTCTGCAACGCCAATCCACATGTGCACATGGCTGTTTCACCAATCTTGAATTTTGTATACATCGTGGTTGCGTAATCTATTGTGTCCTGTTCTGAGGCGCAGAATAATGACTTGTTCTGGTCTGTCCATAATGTGGTAGTCATCTTGAGCAGGTTTTGGTGGCTTTCTGACTGATTTGATCATTCTTTTCTTTTGGTGGTATGAAACGGGCACATCAGGCTGTTCTTCTTTGGCTCCTTCCTTAGCCAATCGATCAGCTCTGTCGTTTCCGGATACTCCACAGTGGGATGATATCCACTGTATTGTGACCTTATGCTGACTGCTAAGTTCAGAAAGTAGTGTCCTTAGTACTGGCAATTTCCCAGACAGGAGCGCCTCGAGTACTGATTTTGCATCTGTTAATATTACCACAGGTTGTGTACCATTGCTGGTATTTAGTAATTTCTCTGTTATCTTGATTGCCTCAATTTCAGCATCATAGTTATGGACAGTACTTTCCTGTCGGTACTCTTGCTGTGTCCCTAGTATTATTTGGGTATTCTATGTACACTCCCGCTCCTCCATTTCGAACAGCATTTTGTGCTGACCCATCTGTGTAGACTGGGTATTCTTCATCAAGGAAGCTGAGAGTGGCTGTTCTGCGCTGCACACTGTTCTGTTCTTCCTTGTCAAATATTCCTCTCACTTTTGTCTGGATTTGTAATGATAGTCTATGTTCATCTTTCCATGGAGTTCGCTCTGGAATAGTTGTTAGGGGGATATCAACTGTGGGCAGATCGGTGGTTTCTCTGCAGAGTCGTTTAGCCTGGTGGATAAAACTACTTTTCAACCACCCCATAGCTAGGTTTTCAAATCTGTTCTTCATAGGGTGGCCTGGCAAGCTGAGGAACTTTTCTGCTTGTATTAGCATTTTCGAAATCTCTGCGCTCACTCAGTGCTTGTGTCCTCCCCATCTTCTCCATTTCCACTATAGGGGTTGATCTCACCCCTCCTGTGGTGACTCTAAGTGCTTGATTCTGCACCTTGTCCAGCTCTTGTAGTGTGGTTTTTGATGCTGAACACCACGCAGTTGACCCGTATTCCAGATGTGGTCCTATGCTCTGTTGATACACTTTGCTAAGTATTTTCCCACTGGCTCCCCATGTGGTTCCACTTAGCTTTCTTAGGATGACTATTTTCCTTCTGACCTTTGCTACTGCTTTGTTGATGTGCTTTCTCCATGTCAGCCTGCCATCAAATGTTACTCCAAGGTATGTTGGTTCTTTATCTTCTCTTAGGGGTGTTCCATTTATCTGGATGATCCCTGCCTTTTGTTTTGGAGAGAGGGTAAATAGAGTGGTGCTTGCACTTGTCAGTGTTTACACTGACACACCATCTGTTTGCCCATGCAACAAACGTATCTACAGCTCTTTGTGTTGTGTTATTTGTCCATCAAGAATGATGATGACCATTCAATTCATCCAGTGGGGTTGAAAGTATGGAGCCGTGAGTTCTAAGATGGCTGATGAAGCCTATTTTGACTCGAAATGTTCTTTGACAATGTGGACAAAGAATGCTTGACGTTTCTGGAGGATTTTCTGCAGTGGTTTTTCTGTTGTATCTTTTCTTCACAGCTCTTGTAGTCCTGGCTCACAAGTGACTGCACCCTTGCGTAATGATGCATGACACGAATTTCGGTCTCTGGCTGCAGTCTCCCAGGTGTCATGATGAATTCCAAAAGCATTCAGTGAGATTTTCAGAGAGTCTTTAAAGCGTTTCCTCTGGCCGCCTTGGGAGCGTTTACCACAAGCGCAACTCGCTGTAAAAAATTCATTTAGGGAGCCTGTGATCTGGCAAGCGAGTCAAGTGCTTTGTAGACTTTCAGCTTTGTTTGCAGGCTTATTCCATACATTCTTGTACAGTCTGCCAAAGGCTGCGCTGGCCTTGGAGATTCTTGCATTCACTTCATCATCAATTGTGGCAGCTTGTTACACAGTGCTGCCAAGATAGGTGAATTTGTCCACAACACTTAGACTATGACCATTCACTTTGATATTCGGCACAGTGTGATTATTCCCTGGAGCTGGCTGGTACATAACTATAGTCTTCTCCAAATTGATATTGAGCTCAAAGTTGGCACAGGCTTGTGAGAAAGCTGAAACATTATGTTGCATGTCCGCCTCTGAGTTGGCGTATAGAGCGCAATCATCAGCAAACAGGAGCTCTCTGACGGTGTCGCTGTCAGTTTTGGTTTTAGCTTTCAGCCTTCTGAGATTGAATAACTTTCCATCCATGTGATAGTTGATGTCTATTCCAATGTTGTTGTTCTCAAAGGCATTCATCAACATAGCTGAAAACATGAGGCTGAACAGTGTTGGTGCCAGGACACATCCTTGCTTCACTCCATTGGTGACAGGAAAGGGCTCAGACAGTTCACCATTTTCCTGTACTCTTGCCTGCATGCCATCATGAAATAGCCGCACTATTTGGACAAACTTTCGTGGACAGCCATATTTTGCCATAATCTTCCATAGTCCTCTGCTGACTGTATCAAAAGCCTTGGTAAGGTCAATGAAAGTGGAGAACATTTCTCTTGCAGCTTGCAGCGAAAATCATGTCAACAGTTCCACGTTCTTTTCTGAAGCCACACTGGCTCTCGGGAAGAAGACCTTGATCGAGATGGGCCGTGAGGCGATTGAGAAGAATTCTGGCGAGTATCTTCCCTGCAATTGAAAACAAGGAGATGCCTCGGTGGTTGTCACAGGATTGGCGGTTTCCTTTTCGTTTGTAAAGGTGGACTATTGACGCGTCTTTGAAATCTTGTGGCATGGTCTCGTTCACCCATATGTTTATAAAGACTTGGTGAAGCTGCTCTGTTAGGACCGGCCCACCTGCCTTGTGTATCTCTGCCGGGATGGAGTCCGGTCCAGGTGCCTTGCAGCTGGAGAGTTGCTGGATGGCTTTGTTTCTTCAGGTCATCAAGTGCATCATTGATGGTAACTTGAGGAAGGCAGTTGATGGTTTCATCATCGAAGAAGGAAGTTACATTTAATGGTGTAATAATGCTTAATGCAGCATAATGTTGCTAAAATGTTCTGCCCAGCGCTGAAGGATGTCTTTCTTATCGTTGACCAATGTTCCCCCATCTGAACTGAGGAGGGAGCTGTGCCTGGTGATGTAGGACCATAGACCGCTTTCAGTGAGTCGTAGAAGTTTTTCATATCATGTCTGTCAGCAACAGCTCTTTGTAGCAATCTGGTGGCCACTGATGCATGTTCATTTGTGCTCCATAGAACCAGGTCATCGGCGTACATTGTGGCTTTAATTCCATGCGGTAGATTAGCAAGGAGATCATTGATGAAGATTAGAAAAAGTGTGGGGGACAAGACTCCGCCCTGTGGATCACCGTGACGCAGTAGTACTTTCTTGCTCTTGAGTCCGTCTATCTGTACTCGGGCTCCTTCTGTTGTGCAAGTATGCTTTCACCCATTTGTACATTCTTCCATTGACTTTGCAGTTTCTCAGTTTCTTCATCAGACCTTCTCTCCAGACTTTGTCAAAGGCTTTCTTCAGATCTATCCATGCTGCAAGCACCAGCTTTTTCTCTTGGAATGCATCCTTAATTTCTTGAGAGAGATAGGTTGTCTGATCTTCCGTAGAGTAGCACTGCCTAAAGCCAGCCTGCTGTGGCAGAAGGATGTTTTTACTTTCAATGTACCACTGCAGTCTGCGATTGATGATGCGCTCCAGTGTTTTGCAGAGACAGCTGGTGAGGCTAATTGGTTTGCAGCTAGAGACAATGGAACTATCTCTCCCTAATTTTAGAAGGGGTATCATGATTGCTTCTCTCCAGGCTTGTGGAACACTGCCTAAGGTCCAGCTGTTATTGAAGATCTGCAACAGCTTTGTTTTGGCCTCTGTTCCTAGGTTCCTGATAATTTCATTGGAGATACCATCAGCTTCTGATGACTTTCTCATTTTCAGTTTTGATATGGCTAGCTCCAGTTCGCTGATTGTGATGGGTGCCTCCAGAACCCATGTACTATTTCCTTCTGTCCTGTATGTTGTCGTTTCTCTTGAATCTCTTGTTGTTTCTCTGGACTAATTTTGATATTGTTATCTTGTGCGAATGAGTCCGCAAAATGGTCAGCTGCTTGCTTTGTTAAGATGTTTCCATCTTTATGTAGTGAAATTTTTGAGTTTCTCCCTGTGCCCTCATCGTTAAGATGTTTTATTAGCTTCCACAATTTCCTTGTGTCTCTTTCAAAGTTCAGAGACTGTTTTCTCCTGCCAGCTTTTCCGTCTAGCCTGCAGCTTGGCCCTTTGAAGTTTGGCTTTTGCGTGCTGGAATTTATTGTGGTGCTCTTGGCTGGGTGTGGCCTCTGCTTGCTTTCTACACACTTCCACATCATTATGCAACTGTTTCAGTTGACTACTCCAGTAGGGTTTATATTTTTTACGGGCTCCTCTTGGTACTGTTTCTCGCGCTGCCTGTTGTATGCATTTCCCAAACTCTTCAACTACTTTATTTATGTCTTTCTCAGTGTTCAGGTTTCTAACCAGTATGCTGGTGCGATTCTTGTACATTGCCCAGTCTGCTTTCTTGTAGTTCCACCTTGAGAGGTTGCTGCTTTCAGTTACAAGCTCATTTTCTACAGTTAGAAAGACTGGCCAATGGTCACTGCCACCAAGTTGTTTCCCAACAATTCGTGTAATGTTCCACTCCAGGTCTGGTGAATGAAAAGCCAGGTCAGGTGTAGTTGTAGTGTGCCATGATCTCGAGTAGATAGTATGTGGGTCAGACGGCTTGTTAATCAAGGTGAATCTATTCTCATCCTTCCAGTCTTCCAGTCTCTCCTCACACACAATCATTTTTTCTGTTAATGGTAGTGTGTCCAGTGCCTGTGGGCGGTCACTTGGACAGTAGTAATTGATCAGATGTAGGTCTGTATTGCCAGTCTTAAGTTTAAGTGTCTAATACTCAGCCCCTTCCATGTAGACTTCGATTTGGGAAGCAGTGATGTTATTTTTTACACGGGTCAGTATCCCGCCTTTTCGCCTGTCCTTTTGGTCAGATCGGCAACACTGGTAGCCTCTGATTTTGAAGGCTATATTTTCGTTGAGGTGAGTTTCTTGCAAGCAACATATGCTTACTTTTTCTCGGTCCAGGATGTCTGCGCATGCATGTACGTGCATACACATCTAGAGCATACTGGTTATTTTTCGGCGCCAGAAACTCGCTGTCGCCCCTTCTCCTGTTAGTTAAAACAGTTCCGCCACGTGAAGGCCAGGAGTTGGACATTTTGCTGCAGAGGTTATGTTTTCATGAGCCATTGGGGTATTTAAGCAATGTTGGGCGCTCACCCCAACACTGCGCCCCGGCTACATACAGCAACATTTGGAACCACAGCAAATTATAAAAACAAATCTTAGTAGGTTAAGTATTTAATTTCTTCACAAAAGAGTTCAGTTAAAAAAAAACTCTTCAGTTAATGCACATATATTTCTTAAAATATGCCAAAAACAAGTACATTTAGCAAAAACTACAATGACTTAATTTTATTTATCGGAATACATGGAGTCTTTTGGGTAAATTGTGAGAACCATCATTTAAATTCATATACTTATCCCAGTTCCAACCTTGTGAATCAATTTTCCTTCATCATTAATGACCCATAAGATAGTCTTCCATATCATCATTTACAATGGAGACACGACAGAAACTTCATTATGCATTTTAAAAACTAATTATAATTTGAAAAACCAGCTTATTAAAGCTAGTACAAAATGCCTGTTCATCCTTGGATTAACTATTGTGGCATTGCTAATTATATTTTCATGAATGGGTTTTGGTAAAGGACAACTTGCAGTGTACACAGTTACCACCATAAGTGGTCCATTCTCTCTCCATAGATCACACAAAGAGAATCTCAGCATAGTGCACATACTCTGTTTAAAAAAAACAAACAGAATCACACATGACAAGGGTAGAAAAACCCAGGCGCCTGGTTGCCATGGCACCTGAATTTTCAATCATTTTCTTAGATTGTTTTTTTTGTTAAAATAAATATGCTGGCTCCTGAGAAAAGGGGGCTGGCTCCTAAATTATGTTTAGATTGTTCTACTTCTGACTCATGATAAAATATGTAGGTTTTCTAACTTTGAAATATGCCTATCTAGTCAGTAGCCTATTTGGTCTTTTTTTCGACTACCGGTTAGCAGATCAATTTGTCACGTGCGCAATGTACGTGAATATCCTTCTAGTTTTTTGCCTTAGCCTGAGAAGGCTGGATGTGCCATCCACAATCCCACAATCAGGAGGGAGTATGTTTTACTTTTCTTTTGTAAAAAATCCCAACAAGGCAGCTATGAATCTTATCTGGCTTACATGAGCCAGGGTAAGACATCATATCATAAGAGTTGCTGCACCCAGTAACTTATGTTGGCGTAACTATTCTGGTGAATCAGTATGGCTCACTCGATAATAAAGAAATAATAAGACAGGTGTGAGTTATTATATATATTATATAGTCCAGTGTACTAGTTTTCAGAAGGTATTATATTGTATCTTGATTCCTATCCATTGTTAAATTATGTGTAGTGTTTCATTTAATGAATCAAGTGGTATCTCCGCTTTGAAAGTCAGTTATAAAGTCTCTAGGACCCTCTGTCCTGCATTTTTATTGTGTCCTCAAGTATGCTTCTTACAGTCCATCTTTTGGTGTCCACCTACCTGTAACGTTGTCTTCCTGCTGCACTATTTCCCTTCAGCAGATCTTTTAGCAAGAAACTCTTTATATCTCCCTTAATTGTCTGACTGTTAACTCATTCAGGATTTTCTTAAATTCCAGTTTGTGTAATACTTCTTTGTTTTCTTCTCATGATCTTTTTCCTATTCATCTAAATAAACACATTTCAAAAGCTTTAATTTTGCCATCCTCCTCCTCCTCCTCCTCCTCCTGCGTCCATCTGGAATAAATTTTGCACGTAATTGCGTTGTGCCTGTTTACAGCACAGCTGCAATATTTGCACCTTTCAGCCGACACATCCGACTCCTGCGGGCATTTGTTAACCGGGTTAACCACCCCGGATTGTCATCCTATTAATTCATTGTCCATGTCACTGCATCCATACAATATTGCTGGGTTAAGTAACACTTCATCACTCTTACTTTTAATTCATTCACCTGTTTAAATGTGAAAAGCTGTACCATATTTTTGAATGTTTTGAACATTCCTATTCTATTTCTTTTCATTTTATGTTGGCATTCCTTATTTGAAGTATAGCAGTAAGAAAGATTGTCTTATACAGTCAGTTCATAGCAGCATGAAGCAGAGCAGGAAGCGTAGACAGATTTTGCCATACTTGATTGGGGGACATGGGTACCAAGAAATGTTCTGGGAGGTAAAGGTGGCTTGAGTGTATTAGCAGAAAGCTAATTCTGGAGTATAAGTGGTAAACTATCTTCTAGAGTAGAAGCTTGGTGTGTCATCTGCTTTGTTGAGTAGATGGAAATTGGAGTCTGTTTTTCCAGTCCTCCACTTCATTTCCTCTATTGTCAGTATCTGGGTATCCCCCGTCTTTCTGAACAGCTATTAAAGTCTCAGATTATAATGCAGTTTGTATGTTATTTTTATGTTTGGAAGATGTTAGATCCTTATCTGCTGGGCTATACAGATTGTAAATTCTTATTTTGACATCCTTTATCTATCATTATATCGAGAAGCGGCTGGCCAAGTGGCTAGAATGCCGGATTCTCTTTACTATATTGGCAGTAAATGACAGTTTGACAGTTATCATTAATATCAACACCTATAACTTGAGTGTATTGACCACATCATTCATTGGGTGCTGGCTGGTCTATACATGTGGGGCTAGCATTGAATACCCAATACATCCACTGCACATGTACAAGGGTCCGTTACTTTTCTAAATATACATTTGCAATTTTTAGAATATAACATTTCTAAATTTGGTTCCTTTTTGTGGTGCTTTTTATTTTTTGTTTGTTTTGAATCAGCTTTACTCCCCCGATGTGCCTCCACCTTGCCGTGGTGGGGGAGCTTGAGTGTCCCACTGACCCCAAGCGCTATTTCGATGGATATTAACTACATATTGGACAGCTCTTGGGATAGGGACCAGACTAAGAGAGACACAACCTGCTGCTCTGCAGGTAGACTGAGGATAGCAGTCTAAATCAGGCAAACGATGCCAATAATCTCAGTCCGGACATAACCTCTAAGGCTCCCAGCCGAGGTGTATGGCTGAACGTCTCTAAGCCATAAACCCTCGGAAGTGAGAGCCTGGCTGACACAAACCTACATCAAAATTGAGGTGAGGTGCTGAGCACGCTACATGCTTGGCGTCGATACTCATTCGATGGCTCTTAGCTGGGGGATATGAGGGATCCCCGGATGAGAGGGCCTGGCCGTTACTCGCCCACAGACGCACGGAGGTAAGGTGCTGAGCCGGCAGCACATGTAGCCTGCCTCGTGAGCGAGTACTAAAGGTGGAAAAACACCTCGGTCGCACGTTCCGTAGATAGTCTGTAACCGTACTCATGGAGTGAGTGTAGTCAAAGGTGGAAAATTGTCTCGTTGACACGAAATGGAACGCCTGTCTTGCGAATCCATTACGTGGCAGCCCGAAGCAAACGCTTGCTGTGTGGAAGTCGAAATAGGAGTCTAACTTGTCTCGAAACCCGAGGAAGGCTAACCTCATCAAAAATGCCCGCTGAAGCCGGAAGTGCCAGCCTACGGGCGGCAAAATAAAAATGGCACTACGCAATTACGTCCGAGTGAAATGTCTTTCGTGACCGGAAAAGCTCTAACTAGTCTTCCCTCGTGCTAGGAACAGCTACCTAGTTTCCGAATGCCGCTCTTGTTCGGAACAGCTCTGACTAGGTAGTTTTCCGAATGTCCGACATGTCTGGAACAGCTCTGACGGACACAACGACAAGCACATGTCCGAAAAACTCGCTGAGTGGATATTGACTGCAGACCAGTCTGGTCTGTGCGGGAACGGCCTGGGGCGAACGAAATGCCCAATATATTGAAGTGTGGAATTAAAGCAGCCATGAGCAGGACGTGACGATTCCCTCGGTGAGCCCAGCACCAGGGCGCTATGTGCCGGCCCTGCAATTATGGAAGCCACCCTGGATGGCGGAAAATGCCATGGACTGTCCCTGCCTTCCTTTGAGGGACGACCGTTGTCTTCGACCGTTCCAACTTGGCCAGCTGGGTTGTGGACGGTACCGCAAACAGTGAGAGTCTCCCAGGAATGCTACCTGGTAAAAAAAAGCACGCTAAAGCCGGTTGTGTTGGCCTTCGGGTTTCGGCCCAAGAGCGCATAACAGACACACCGCAATCACACCTGAAAAAAACACTCCGGATGAACGCAAAGAAGAAGAAGATCAGCTTTATGTGCAAATGTTGCTTCTTTCATAAACTGCACCTTTTTTCTGCAAATCCTGCAGGCTTCTATAGAGTTAAACATCCTGATTTGTTTCAACCAGGTGTATAATAGACCACTTGTGAGCTGTACAAGGTACAATGTACTATATATGTTTTGCAGTTTGATATGCTTACCCACATGTGTACATTGCTGTAGAATTATATTGAGCTTTGTGTACATGTGATTCCTGAGTTTGGTATATCTTGTTCTGTCTAAAGATAGTAACTTGTGCAGTCCTTTCCAGTAGTTAATGGTCATACTGTGGTCAAACAGGTGACTATCTGAGTGATTTTATATCTTGGTAATGTAACTTAATAATTATAAATTTAGTTATAAAATTATTTCATTGTCATACGTATAAATTAATATAAAAAGCTTACCCAGTTATTTTCTGTCTTCTAGAATCTCCACAAGACAGCAACACCCAGCGACAACAGTCCGGGCTTGGTAAGTATCTAATAAATGAACAGAATGCAAATACGTACATATCATCTACCAAAGTTTTTAATATTTCTGACAGCGGTGTGGTGGTTTCGGTCAGAGGCATGAGGGAAAGATAGGCTGTTAGTGATGCTAATAAATGGATGGATACCCTGTACCACACCTCGGACGCCAGTGGGCTTTGTGCTGTTTAATGAAACCCCATGCAAGACCTCTGTCATATGTCCTTGTACACTACAGATAAATGACCATCATAGACCTGGACCGTACTGCCAGGTGATCTCGAAGTTTGTGCCCCTAGAGATGCATTGATCAGAAACCATTCCAGAACTGATTATGTCATCCTTAAGTAATAGGGACAGGAAATTTATTGAAGGATGTGGTCTACTAATTTGACAAAAGGGTCCTAATGTCCACCAAGTGTGATTCCTGGGAAGAAGTCAGATGTATTGGCAGAAAGTCGCAAATATTGCAGCTCTGCTGTGTATAGGCACAACACAATTATGTCCAAAACAAACAATTATTGGATTAGCGAAGAATAAGAATACATTTCTGACATCAGGTTATTCAGTCTGCAGACTCGAGCTGAAGTCTGATCATGTCATTCCACTGTCTTCTGTATTTCTGTGTAACTACAGAATAACAATCAAGGCAGGGGGCCTGGCACTATCACCGCCTGATGGGACTTCGTGGGATTAGCACCATAACGATTAATTTTAATTTGTGACAAAATAGTCAATCATAATGCCCTGTTTGCATCATCATCATCAAGTGCAATGATGTCTGTAGGCGTGTTCATGACTCCACAGATCTCGGTCTTTGGTTTTCTGGATCAACTCTGCTGATGATATTCCTCCATGCCACCGTCTCAATCCATCCAGCATCATTTCTTTTGGTCTGCCTCTCTTCCCCTTGATCTTTCCAGTTGTCACAATGTTCTCCAATGCCTTTCTTCTCATCACATGACCTAAGAAAGCTGATTGCCTCTTTCTTATTGTTGTATATAATGTTATAGTTTCATTAGCCTCTTTCAGGCAATCATTGTTGATTACTCTGACAGTCCAAGGAATTTGCAACAATCGTCTCAGGAACCACATCTCTGTTGCTTCCAAGTTCTTCCTAATTTGTTCATTTACATTCCAAGATTCATTGCCATACAGCAAAACAGGTTCTATATAGCATTTCAGCACTCTCTTACATTCAATAATAGTGACTAATTGTATAAGATACTCTTCATTTTCTGAAATGCAAGGTTTGCTTGCCCTATTCTACTCTTAATCTCTGTTGAATAACTATATAGTCAGTCATAATGCCCCGTTTGCAAACATATTATTATTCATTACTTTGAAATTAAAAAAAAAATCTTTCTGTCAAACCTTTGTCATCAGTTTCCCGACACTCAGTTGGTGTTAAGGTATATCATTCATTAACTATTTCAAGTTATAAAATAATGCATGCAGCCAGATTTTTAAAACTCACATCTGTTTTCTTCATTATAATTGCCAAATCGCAATGCCCAAATTAGATATGCTGTTTCAGTACTAATGAAAATGGTTATTAATAGCATGTGCACTTTCCTTCTATAATCTAGAAATCTAGTTTGTGTTGTTTATTTGCGATACACAAAAATGTTCTTTCTAGCCTTAGGCAACCCTGTTTTCACGGTATTTATCATTCTGTTGCTAAGCACATTTTCATCCTCACTTGCAGAGCTTCATGAACATCATCTTAGGAGACATCTCTTCTCAGTGAACATCATTTTAGGAGACATCTCTTCTCAGTGAACACCTAACCACAGCTTCATTTAAGTCGTTTGTTTAACTGCTATTCATCTTACAGTCTTAACCACTTCACACAACTATGATGAATCACATTTTCTTTTGCACTCACTTGATTTGAACTAAATTGTAGTCCATACATGCTTATTTTAGTGGCACTGGACTGAATTTTGCATGCAGATTGGTTTTCTCTATTACCAGTGTCCCTCACCCTCAGGCAAACCCACTCCGACTTCAGAGGTACTTGTAATTTACGTCCCAAAGTCAAGGATGAGAAGTTAACATTTTCATCCAACTGACTTGTAGGGGCTGAACCCGCTACCTCGACATCAGCACACCAAATGTTTAAAGAATGAGCTCTCTTATCCATTCGGCCACGCTGGCCTCAATGAATCACACAAATGTATAATAAATCTGGAGATAACTGTAAACATATGAAATAAATACATACAGCAGAATCTCAGGTTTTCATGTAATATCAGGCTCCTGTTACACCATGCATCTATCTTCACGCCTGGTCCATGACTGAAAGCTGAATCAGGATGTTAGTTCAGCTTGTGAACATTTCCTCTGCTGGTTTCTCTTGTTACCTGCCTGCTCTGGTTTATTGCACACCGTTCCCCGGGGCCCCAAAACCAGACAGGTCTGCAGATGGTATCCACTCAGTGAGTTTTCGATTCGAACATGTGCTTGTTGTTGTGCCTGTCAGAGCTTTTCCAGGCATGACGGACATTCGGAAGAACTACCTAGTCAGAGCTGTTCTGAACAAGAGCGGCATTCGGAAACTAGATAGTCAGAGATGTTCCTAGCACGAGAGACATTCGGACGAGACATTTCACTCGGATGTAAATGCATAGTGCCAAATTTTATTTTGCCACCCGTAGGACAGCACTTCCAACTTCGGCGGGCATTTTTAATGAGGTTAGCACGTTTCGAGGCACGTTAGACTAATTGTTGTGATGTCGCCCACATCTCAGCTGGTCAAGATAGAACGGTCAAAGACATCACGGTCAACCCTCAAGGGAAGGCAGGGGCATACCATGGGCATTCCCTGCTATCCAAGGAGGCTTCCATTATTGCAGAGCCGGCACATACTGCTCTGAGACTGGGCTCACCCGAGGAATTGCCACGTCCTACTCATGACTGCTTTGATTCCTCACTTCCATGTATTGGGCATTTCGCTTGCCACTGGTCGCTCAAGCACAAACCAGGAACGGACAGTATGCGGACGACATCCACTAGGTAAGCTTTCGCTTCGGACTTCGGACCATGCAATGGATTCGCTAGCCAAGCGTTCCATTTCGTGTTATTGAGACGTTTTTCCACCTTTGACTACACTCTATGTGAGCATAGATACAGACATTTTTCGTAACCAGTTCGTTACTAGGGCGCTTTTCTACTTTTCTGCCTTTTCAACCTTTAGTACTTGCTCACGAGGTAGGCTACATGTGCTGCCGGCTCAGCACCTTACCTCCGTGCATCAGTGAGCGAAAAACAGCCAGACCCTCTCATCTGGGAATCCCTCATATCCCCCAGCTGAGAACCTTCGAAACAAGTATCTGAACTAAGCATGTAGCGTGCTTAGCATCTCACCTCCATTTTTCGGTAGGTTTGTATCGGTCCGGCTCTCAGGTCCAAAGATTAATGGCTTGGAGGCGTTCAGCCTTATCCCTCAGCTGAGAACCTTGGTGCTTGTGTCCGGACCAAGAACTGCCTTCATGCATTTAAACATTTGACTGCTATCCTCAGTCTACCTGTAGAGCAGCAGGTTGTGTCTCGCTTAGTCAGGCCCCTATCCCATAGGATGTCCGATATGTAGTTTTTCATCCATCCATCCATCGACATAGCACATGGGGTCAATGAGGCACACAAGCGTCCCCCCCCCCCCCCCCCCACCGCGACAAGGTGGAGACACATTGGGGGGGGGGGGGGGTGGCTGAAGTCTGATCATGTCATGCCACTGTCTTCTGTATTTCTGTGTAACTACAGAATAACTAAGTAGTCAATCATAATGCCCTGTTTGCATCATCATCATCAAGTGCAATGATGTCTGTAGGCGTTATGACTCCACAGATCTCGGTCTTTGGTTTTCTGGATCAGCTCTGCTGATTATATTCCTCCATGCCACCGTCTCAATCCATCCAGCATAATTTCTTTTGGTCTGCCTCTGCCTCTCTTCCCCTTGATCTTTCCAGTTGTCACAATGTTCTCCAGTTCCTTTCTTCTCATCACATGACCTAAGAAAGCTGTTTGCCTCTTTCTTATTGTTGTATATAATGTTCGTTTCATTAGCGTCTTTCAGGCAATCATTGTTGGTTACTCTGGCAGTCCAAGGAATTTGCAACATTCGTCTCAGGAACCACATCTCTGTTGCTTCCAAGTTCTTCCTAATTTGTTCATTTACATTCCAAGATTCATTGCCATACAGCAAAACAGGTTATATATAGCACTTCAGCACTCTTTTACATTCAATAATAGTGACTAATTGTATAAGATACTCTTCATTTTCTGAAATGCAAGGTTTGCTTGCTATATTCTACTCTTAATCTCTGTTGAATAACTATATAGTCAGTCATAATGCCCTGTTTGCAAACATCTTGTATTCATTACTTTGAAGTTAAAAAAATCTTTCTGTCAAACCTTTGTCATCAGTTTCCTGACACTCAGTTGGTGTTAAGGTATATCATTCATGAACTATTTCAAGTTATAAAATAATGCATGCAGCCAGATTTTTAAAATTGTCACATCCGTTTTCTTCGTTACAATTGCCAAATCGCAATGCCCAAATTAGGTATGCTTGTGCACATTTCCTTCTATAATCTAGAAATCTAGTTTGTGTTGTTTAATTGCGATACACAAAAATGTTCTTTCTAGTCTTAGGCAACCCTGTTTTCACAGTATTTATCATTCTGTTGCTAAGCACATTTTCATCCTCACTTGTATAGCTTCATGAACATCATCTTAGGAGACATCTCTTCTCAGTGAACATCATTTTAGGAGACATCTCTTCTCAGTGAACACCTAACCACAGCTTCATTTAAGTCGTTTGTTTAACTGCTATTCATCTTACAGTCTTAACCACTTCACACAACTATGATGAATCACATTTTCTTTTGCGCTCACTTGATTTGAACTAAAGTGTAGTCCAAACATGCTTATTCTAGTGGCACTGGAATGAATTTTGTATGCAGATTGGTTTTCCCTATTACCAGTGTCCCTTGCCCTCAGGTAAACCCACTCCGACTTCAGAGGTTCTTGTAATTTACGTCCCAAAGTCAAGGATGAGAAGTCAACATTTTCATCCATCTGACTTGTAGGGGTTGAACCTGCTACCTCGGCATCAGCACACCAAATGTTTAAAGAAAGAGCTCGCTTATCCATTCGGCCACGCTGACCTCAATGAATCACACAAATGTATAATAAATCTGGAGATAACGGTAAACATATGAAATAAATACATACGGCAGAATCTCAGCTTGCCATGTAATATCAGGCTCCTGTTACACCATGCATCTATCTTGACGCCTGGTCCATGACTGAAAGCTGAATCAGGATGCTAGTTCAGCTTGTGAACAGCTTCTCTGCTGGCTTCTCTTGTTACCTGGCAATCTTGTCTGCTCTGGTTTATTGCACAAACTAATTGGGTCACTATCCGGCTAAGTTCTCGACACACACACTTATACATCTTTTATCTATTTCTGCTGATCTCTCTATGTTTATAGAAGGAAAGATAGGTTTGTGACACACCATGAGGGATGTATTGTCTCAAATTTGAAATGTTTATACTTTTAGGTGGATTCTGCGTATGATGCTGATGAGGAATCGGTGACACCAAACTCCAGTCCAGACCAGAAGACTCCATTAATTAAAGACCCATATGAAATGGACATAACAGATGATGTTCCTGTTGTAAAAGTGAAACAGCGAAGAAAGAACAATACAAAGAAAACTGTCAAGCAGATACCAACTAAAAAATCTAAAAAGGCAGAACATTCGCCAGTGATGAATCCAAAGCACATACCCACAAGCACTCCAGTGCTGCATAGCAGTGGCAGCTCAACACAAGGTCAAGGGGAACATGCTCTGTCAACCACTCCGGAAGTGACACCGATCCTTCCGTATAAACCTCATGATTGTGCTTCACCAAGAGACAGCTTTGCCACACCACAGATCCACAGACCCTCCCGGAAGCGAAGTCTGCAACCTGACTCCCTTATAAGCCTGTCACCTGAATTATTATGCCGTTCACAAGGTGACTCTGGCATTGGTTTGTCACCCATGACCAAGAAGCCACGGACTTCGTCAGACACGGAAAAGCACACAACACTGGTGATGTCTGACTCTCCACAATCTCAGACCACAGAAATGATTGATAACCGCACAAAGAAGGGACAGAAGCAGCTTTCCCGTGTTGATCCTCATAAGAAGAAGAAAAAGAATACAGTTTCTCAAGTGATTGTCTCAGAAATGCACACAACAGAACAAATTAATAAAAAACATAAAAACTTTAGCGACCAAGATTCTTGCTTCGGATTTGACTCATTTGAGTCACCAGTACAATCTACTTCATCACTGACAGAAAACTCACCGCCGGCATCAGCAAACTCACCACCTGCCAAATCCAAACAGGCAAAGCGGGCCAAAAAGACAAAGAAGCACATAGCCTCAAAAGATGTATATCGTTCAGTTCGTACACATTCAAGTGACTCTTCATTGACATGTCTCACAAATAATAGAGTTTCCTTGGACTGTGCTGAAACATCCCAGGAAAGTGTGCCTAGAGTACAATCTGCTTCGCCAACCCTCTTCTCAGACTCCTTTTCAGCTGACACAGGTAAACTATTATTTTCAGCTTGTTACAAACGTCACATGTATCAAAGCCTCATTATTCATCTTACCACATAATTCTAGTGACATCATCATATCATAACGTGAATTGCGTTGTACTGTTTCATAAATCTGTGGCTCAGAGCATCTGACCCCCGAGAAGGTTAACCTGATCAACAAATGCCTGCAGAAGTCGGATGTGCCGGTCTAACGGTGCAAGAAAGCAGCTCTGCTGTAAACATCCATCATCATGTGCTATGCTGGTAAGCGTGGGTGGTCATGTTTTGCCATCTCACTCAATTACCAGAGTCGTGGATCAGCTCCGTGTTTCTGTCTCGACCATGCCATGTGGCCAAGCCATTGAGGTATTTACTTCTTGGTCTTCCCCTTAGTTTTTTTTTGCTCCGATCTTGCCAGTTGTCACCAAGTTCTCCAAGTAATTTCTTCTCTTGACATGCCCAAAAAATTTTGACTGTCTACGTCTAATGACTCTAATCAGTTTACGATTTCATTTGTTTCTTGAAGGACTTGTTCATTGGTTTTTCTGTCTGTCTATTTTATTCTTTGCATTTTCCTTAGAAACTAAATTTCCACAGCCATCAGATGCTTTTCAGCTTGACTGCTCATTGTCCACACTTCACATCCATACAAAAGTACAGGTTCTATGTAGCACTTCAACACTCTTTTTCTCATTTCAGTTATCTATTTATTGATCAGTATGTTTTTCACCTTGCAAAAGGCTACCTTTGCAATGGCAATTCTTGTTCTAATCTCATCAAGTCATCTCCTATCAGGTGTTATGACTGTTCTGAGATAAGTGTACCGATTTATAGGCACAACACAATCACGTCCGAAAAAACTCTCCACATGAACGCAGAAGAAAAAGATCTGACTTCATTATTTCAGGTTTGTTTTCCCTAGCATTTGACTGACCCCAGTCTACCTAGGAGGCTGTAGGTTTGTGTCTCTCTTCATGTTTCCTATCCCTTAGCTGTCTGACCCGTCTACCTACAAGGCTGTAGGTTTGTGTCTCTCTTCTCTGTTTCCTATCCCTTAGCTGTCTGACCCGTCTACCTACAAGGCTGTAGGTTTGTGTCTCTCTTCTCTGTTTCCTATCCCTAAGCTGTCTGACCCGTCTACCTACGGTAGGTTTGTGTCTCTCTTCATGTTTCCTATCCCTTAGCTGTCTGACCCGTCTACCTACAAGGCTGTAGGTTTGTGTCTCTCTTCTCTGTTTCCTATCCCTTAGCTGTCTGACCCGTCTACCTACAAGGCTGTAGGTTTGTGTCTCTCTTCTCTGTTTCCTATCCCTAAGCTGTCTGACCCGTCTACCTACGGTAGGTTTGTGTCTCTCTTTATGTTTCCTATCCCTTAGCTGTCTGACCCGTCTACCTACAAGGCTGTAGGTTTGTGTCTCTCTTCTCTGTTTCCTATCCCTTAGCTGTCTGACCCGTCTACCTACGGTAGGTTTGTGTCTCTCTTCATGTTTCCTATCCCTAAGCTGTCTGACCTACAAGGCTGTAGGTTTGTGTCTCTCTTCATGTTTCCTATCCCTTAGCTGTCTGACCCGTCTACCTACAAGGCTGTAGGTTTGTGTGTCTCTTCATGTTTCCTATCCCTAAGCTGTCTGACCTACAAGGCTGTAGGTTTGTGTCTCTCTTCATGTTCCCTATCCCTTTGCTGTCTGACATGGGAGACCTCACCTGTAGCTGTGCTGTCTGACATGGGAGACCTCACCTGTAGCTGTCTGACATGGGAGATGTCACCTGTAGCTGTCTGACATGGGAGACCTCACCTGTAGCTGTGCTGTCTGACATGGGAGACCTCACCTGTAGCTGTGCTGTCTGACATGGGAGACCTCACCTGTAGCTGTCTGACATGGGAGACCTCACCTGTAGCTGTGCTGTCTGACATGGGAGACCTCACCTGTAGCTGTCTGACATGGGAGACCTCACCTGTAGCTGTGCTGTCTGACATGGGAGACCTCACCTGTAGCTGTGCTGCCGTCAGCATAGCTTGTTTTTGTTGTTGTTCGCTTGCTCTGAACTGAAGTGTATTCCATACATGTGCTACTACTTCTAGTGGCACTGTACTGATTTTTGTGTGTGGATTAGCTTTCCTTACTACCAGTGTCCCTCGGCATCAGGTGAACCCACTTCGGCTTCTAAGGTACTTGTAATTGTCATCACCATTGAATGCCAATGCACCAAACTTAAGAGTTCAAGCTCAGTATTCTAGATTATTCTCAGCCAACTTACCATTTAGAATATTGGTATGTTTGTTTTTTCTTAATGACACTTTAAAATGCTAATTGCTTCTTATAAATTCTTACAGACCCTTTGAAGTTGGAAGTCAACAAAACCTCAACTAAAGGCATACAACAAGTCATTTAAAGTTAGGAGAACAAATAAGAAAATAGTAAGTGATTGAAAGTGAAATAATTGATTCCTTACTTTCTCAGCTTATGGTTATTATAAAGTTAATTTATGTGTTATTCTTAAACTACAAATATTCACTAATTGGTGCCTATTCAGAATAGTGGGACTAAAATGGTACGACAGAATCACCAATGTAGAGCTCATGGAGAGAACTAATATTCCAGTAAATCAAGAGATGAGGAAAAGATGTTGGCACCGGTTATGACACACAGTGAGAAAATCTGAGGACAATACAATACAAGGCACTCTTGTCTGGAACCCACAAGGAAAATAGAACAGTGGGAGACCTAAAAATATGGGGAGAAGAGGATTACACACAGAGATGAATAATATTGGGAGGACACAGGGGGGGAGTTGTAGGAGACAGCAACAGGTAGGATGGCTGGGTGAGAGTTGGTTGAGGACCTGTCCCAGGAGGACATGGAGGAAGCTGTAGGAGGATAGCAACAGGTAGGATGGTAGGGTGAGAGTTGGTTGAGGACCTGTCCCAGGAGGACATGGAGAGAGCTGTAGGAGATAGCAACAGGTAGGATGGTTGGGTGAGAGTTGGTTGAGGACCTGTCCCAGGAGGACATGGAGGGAGCTGTAGTAGATAGCAACAGGTAGGATGGCTGGGTGAGAGTTGGTTGAGGAACTGTCCCAGGAGGGATCAAGGGCAGAAGAAGAATTTATACTTAGTGATCATTTCATTGGTCATGCTAGATCTACAGTTGTGGGAAGAATGCCTCTTCAATGTTTGACCAAGAGAAATGGGTTGTTAGTCTTGAGGTGTTGGCCTTTACTTCCAGTCTGAACATCCAGTTGTCAGTTGTATCAAGTTCTGTGGGCATTCTGTTCTGTGAAGTCCACGACATCATAGCATGGAGAGAGGATAGTTTCTCAGTTATGTCATTTATATATACACAGTTAGAGCATTACTTTGCTGATCCAGCAGCTTCTGCAGCTTGTCTTGTTCCAGGACGTATCGGTAGTCACCTTTCCTCTGGAGTACACTAGACAGACCGAGAGAGGGATCATGCTGCATGGGCAACACATGGTCTCTAAATTCAGCCCAGGCTTTGTGTTATGGAGAGATAACTCCATTTTACAAACTATTGTCTGTCAAGACAGGCAAGGTGCCAGTCAGTCAGTCAGTCATATACGCAATGAAATGAGTGGGAGATATTACTCTACCTTGTAAAATGATGATACAATGATCCATCCTTTCACTCTTGCAGTATAGTACTTAAGACAGTCTCTTCTTATCCAGTGGTACATTCCTTCCTTCAACTTTGTGGTTGAACAGTTGAGTAAAAGAGGAGAAAGAAACTATCATGAGATCACTACAATGTTCGATGCCTATTGATTCCTAGCAATGTATTTCTTAGTTATTTTAATGTTACCACAATCTTCAGCTACTGATATTGAAGGCAGTCTGAGAGCTGTATGAGTTAAGTGGAAAAACGAGATCCAGCTAGAAACTCTCAGCCATTATCCCCCATTGGTGCACATTTACCCCCCATTGGTGCACATTTACCCCCCATTGGTGCACATTTACCCCCCATTGGTGCACATATATACCTCAGCCAATTCATTCCCAGAAATTCTATACTTGCTATCTCTTGCCGCTCTGTCCATGTCTTCCCCATATTTTGATCTCTAATTCTCATACCCATGTAATTTTTGGGGTGATATAATGAGATCTACAGAAAATATTCCAGGGATCCTGGTTGGTGGACAAAATGTAAATAACTAACGTTATGTTGGTGACACCATCTTGATAGCAACAAGCCAGAAGAATTTACAGGAAATGATAGATACAGTAGTTGTAGAAAATGAAAAATGGGCTTAGTTTGAATAATAGAAAGATAGAAACTATGATGATATCGAAGAAACAGATTGTGCCTAATGTGCAATTAAAGTACGGGAGGTTATTTTGGGGCAAGTGCAGAAATTCAGATATCTGAGCACATGGATAACACAGATGGAAGATGCATGACTGAGATAAAGAGCAGAATAGGACAAGCAACAAAAAAGTGAATTCTATCAAATGAAGAATGTTCTGTGCAATAAGTCACTGTCCTTGAAAATTACAAAAAGGGTTCTTGCATGTTACATAGAACCAGCTTTAACATGTTTTGCATATGCTTTATAGGACATCGCTGTCAACATCAGCATCTTTCAGCTGTATGTTGATTTCTTGGCAAGATTACGCTCAGTAGTTTACCATTGTTTTCTGAGCGGCCGGCTCATTATCCCGCAAGTCACGAGCGCGAGTTGAATCGCTTCCAGTTCTCGTCTCGCTGTGAGACCCTGCGTGGATAAACGGGATTACGGAGAAAGTGGTGTAACCCCTCAGCCAGAGAGACCGGCTAGTTTTAACATACAGCTGCAAATCCTGGACAATTAGTAAACAAGCAAAAAAAATCCCTGGAAGCCTTGGAGATGTGGTTTTAGAGAAGAATGCTTAAAATTAATTGGACAGCTAAAATGAGCAAGTCAAGGATGTTTCAAGGGAAGCTGAGTGACATAGACAACTTATCACAAACATCAGAAAGAGGCAGTCATCGTTTGTGGCCACGTTATAAGACAAAAACTGGAACATGTGATAACCAGAAAGATTTGCGGAAATAGAAATAGAGGAAGACAGCATGAGAAGATTCTTGACAGTCTTGTGTCATGGCATGGAAGGGAGTCAACATGAATTGATCCATGATGTTGTAGATGTAATTTGTGGGGAGGCATGATCGTCCGTGCCAGCTGGCAAGGCACTAGATGATGATGATGATAATTTGTTTACCCTGTGGATTCCAGACAAAAGACTTTCTAGTTATACTATTGCCAGGTTCTTGAGCGTAGTCCATACACACTACTTCTAGTAGTGCTGGACTGAATTTTGCGTGTGGATTAGCTTTTACCTGTTACGTGTCCCTCACCCTCAGGTGAACCCACTCCGACTTCAGAGGTACTTATAATTAATGTCCCCAAGTCAGGGATGATACGTCAACATTTTACTCCAACTGTCTGATGTAGGAGTTGAACCCCTTACCTCGGCATCAGCACACCGGATGTTTATGAATATGTTCTTATCCATTCGGCCATGCTGAGTTACCTACATTAGTATGACTAGAAACTATTTCTGAATATTTTTATTGTGAGGAAGACAAATATATTTGTAAAACTTTCAAAAGCTACTTTTCTTTTCCTTTGCAGGATTCAAGGCTGGATGAGTGGGCTAGTAATTTCAACATGGAAATGGAAGATATAGAGAAGTTTGACTTGAATATTGAATGATGGCTGCTGACTTTGATTCAATGATACATTGATTGGACAATGATGCTTGGTGCTCAGTCTGTAATATCAGTCTTGTAATATAATTCCAAATGCTCGACATGAAATTGTATAATGCAGACTTGTTTCCTCTCAAGGGCACATGTTTCTGGTTAGTAAATTGTCAGGACTTGAACATGTGACAATCAGAAAGATTTGAGGAAAGAGAGGTAGAGGAAGACAGCATGAGAAGATTTTTGACAGTCTTGTATAGTGGCATAGCGGGGAGTCATTCTGTGATCCATGACGACGGAGATCACAATTTGTGGAGAGACATGATCGCCCACGCCAGCCGGCAAGGCACTGGATGATGATGAAATTGTCAGGACATTTTGATGCAACTACTTTGTGTACATATATAAGCATGATGACTTTATTCTTGGAGATATTTACCCTCGCAATATCTTCCCCCTTTCTTGATTGGTCCAAGATGATACAAGTTGTGTTTTTGTGTTGGACTTGTTTTTCTATGATGTATTCGGCAGCGGTTACACTGAAGATGATTTTGGGTTTAAGATAGCTTGGTCACACTGTTCATATGTTGATTGTTACTGTTTTTATTATACATGCAATTGTCTGATGATTATCGCTCTACATTGTAAAATTAATTTACTCATGTCTGTAAAATGTAATTTTATAAGACGTTTATGTTACTGTACTGTTTATCTAAACTCAAAGTAATATTTGTATTTTGAGCATGTGAATTGGTGACCTCAGACTTCAGCTTGTGTTTACTTGCATACTGTTTGAGGCAACTGTAAGAAGGAGACGTTGTTCTTTGTCATGAAAGGAAAAGCATTGGAAAATAAATGGATGATGGGAAAGATCAGCAGTATCAGAAGCAGACTGAGAGAAATGGAGGAATACCATCACTAGAATTGATCTGTCTGGGAAGACTGACCAGGCCAATGAATGCCGCGAGGAAATTGGATGTGATGTCCAAAGGGCGCAAATATCACAGTTCTGCTGTAAACACAATGCAATTGCATTAAGAAAGAAAATATTTGATAACAAAGAAGAGTAAGAATTGATCCAGAACACCATGGGCCGAGATATGTGGAGAGATTTTTGCAATTGCAAGAATTTTTTTTGCAATTTTTTTTTTCTAATTGCAATTTTGATGCAACATTGATGTTTAAGATGAGGCAGCATTGTGTACATATTACAAATTTGTTACTGTGGGATTGTAATCTTCCTGAATTCAAGCATATTCTCTCTCTCTCTCTCTCTCTCTCTCTCTCTCTCTCTCTCTCTCTCTCTCTCTCTCTCTCTCTCCCCCTCCCTCCCTCCCTCCTCTCTCTCTCTCTCAATTTTTCCCCTGTCTCTCTCTATCACCCTCTCTTTCTCCTCCTCCCTATTCTTCTCCCTCCTTTTTCTCCACACACACACACACCCACCCACATACCTCTCCCCCTCTCCTCTGTTCTTACCTCCCACCCATCACAGACACACACACATTTTGTCTTCTTCTGCTTCCTCGCTACTCATACTGGTTGAAAACAAAATCATACTCTGAGGCAGTTATGGATTGTATTTGGAACCGCAGTGTTGGTGAGTTAGACTATTGAGATGATAGTTGTGACACATATTTTGGAAACCAGGGGTTCCCAAACGTATTCAATTCTTGCCCACGTGCCAAATGTCCTTCATACATCATTGCTTGATTATGAATCCTAAGTCCAGTGCACTAATGTTCAGGTTGTCTGAGCACTGGAGAGGGCTTGCATATGTCAGTGTCCACGGTATATTTCTTGACCCAGTACCAAAGTACCACATACACAGGGACTGTCCTCCACTTCTCCACCCAGAAAGTTGTGAGGTGTGTAAGACTGCTACTGGATTTTCACACAAGAGTAGAAGCATCTTAGAGTGCAACCAGGTCATGATTTTGAGAAGGCAGCATGAGATCTCATAGAAAATAATTGCCTTACTAAAGGCAATGTATAAAGACATGAAATGCAGAGTTCTGTGTTAGGGAAATCTAACAGATACATTTGCAGAAAATGTAATGAGAAACTTAAAGAATAATGAAACCATAAAGTTTTCATCCTTCATTGGGGAAATCTAGTCCCAGAATTCAAATGTGCAGAAGTGATCCTGTCTGTCAAGAAACATGGTGGCAATAATTTTTGTTTTAAAACTTAAACACAAAATGTCCACGAACACTGCTACCTTCCAGCCAGACATCACAACCAACAATGAAGAAATTTAAAATGTCACAAACTTTGAGTATCTTGGCTCCATAATCAACAACAGTTGTCTAATATAGACATGCCATGACGATGCAGAAGTTGGACAGTATTAAGAGCCTATGGCACAACACCAGGTCACACGTCAAGGTGACACTTGTGAAAACATGCAACAACAGTGAGGAATGAACCAGTTTGCTGTCACTAAAGAAGACAATCTGGCTTTTGAAATGAAATGTTACAGAAAAGTTCTTTGATCATTGTGAATCAAGGAGAGGTATAATACAGACATTTTCATGATCTGAACATTGAAGAAAACTGGTTCAGGAACATCTTGTCTTTGAAACTGAAATATTTGAAAATTTGCTGATGCTTGATAGGACAGACATTGACATTTGGACAGACGTTGAGGAAATCTGATACTGGTATAGCTTGAAAGTCATTTTTCTGGAATCACAGGGCAAAAAAAACAGCTAGTTAGTTGCATTTCCTGTACAGTACGTAGCAGTCACCCCAGCATTGTTTAGTTATTTGTGATTTCTTGACAAGTTTATGTTCAGTAGTTTGCCATTGCACAAACAAACAGGGAGACTAATGTAAAGATATAACGTCTGTACAGTTTGACAGGAACAGGTTGGTGACTAAACCATACATGCCGAGACAAGCATGGAGTCCAGTCATGGTTGGCGAAGGAGTACTAGTGTGATGTAGAGGTGTGCGATGTAGAGATGTGCGATGTAGAGGTGTGTGATGTAGAGATGTGCGATGTAGAGATGTGCGATGTAGAGATGAGATTTAGGCACTCTAATAGTATGGGGAGGACATGAAGAGGGTGGCAGGACATAGTACAGAATCGGATGGCCTGGTGTGGGTTAGTTGAGGTCTAATGCTCCATGGGGGGTTGAGGACTGCAGGAGGAGGTCAGGATTCAGCGTAGCTCATACAATCTGAACTGAGTCTAGGTTGGTAGGTGCATTACGTCAACAGACTTCAATACATTGCACAGAGGCAGATCCTCATGCATAAACAGACAAGTCTCCTGTAACTTCAACACCTCATCGGGTCTGTTCACTTTCAGAACCACTGGTGTCATGTGGTCACTATAGTGGGACAATTTTCTATGACTTTGTAGTAAAAATGTTGATGCAGCCATATGTGTTATTTTATTTGTTTGGTGAGTCACACACATTTGTCCAGTTGTGTTATTGCTGCTGTTCCAACATTTCTGAATTATAGATGCAGTATAATCATCGGAATAATAATGAAGGACCATCAATTTTGAAGATGGAAGTTCAGAATGCTCTTAACCATATGAAAATGTCAAGACCCCGAATACAGATAACATCACAGTAGAAATGATCAGTGCCTTAGAAGAATATGGAATAGACCAAGTCACCAGACTGCTGAACAATATGAAACTGGAGATATACCTCCTAAATTATGTAATTCTATATTTAATGCAATCCCGAAGAAATCAGGAGCCTTGGAATGTGATCAACATCGAACAATTAGTACCATGAGCCACATCATGAAGATTTTGTTGAGAATTATGCAAAGAGTTAGAAAGAAAATACAACCCGAAATAGGAGAAGAACAATGGGTTTGTAGAAGGCAAGGGCACCGTAAATGCTGTGTGTATACTGAGAACAATAATTGAACGTTCTATGGAAGTAAACATAGATCTATATCTTTGCTTTATTGACTACACAAAGGCTTTTGATAAAGTGAGACATGTCGACATGATAAGGATGCTTGAGGATCTACAAATTGGTGGAAAAGACCTTAGATTAATAAAAAACATATTAGAAACAACAAGCTGCCATCAGAATTGATAATGAAGTAGGTCAATATCAGCCTATTAAAAGAGGTGTGAGACAGGGATATGTAATGTCTCCCGATCTTTTTTCCCTGTACAGTGACAATATTTTTTAGAAATATAGAAATGGAAGGAATCAACATTGGGTGAAGAAACCTCAATAACATTAGATATGCAGATGATACGATCTTGACTGTAGACAATGAACAGGACCTGCAAAATTTAGTAGATATGGTTGTTGCACACAGTGAACAACTAGGGTTAGAATTGAATAGAAGACACAGATTATGGTCGTCACTGGGAAGAAGGAAATACCACAATGTGAAATACAAGTAAATGGACATATTCTTAAGCAAGTGAATCGGTACAGTTAAACAGTCATAACATCTGATGGAAGATGCCTTGAAGAGATTAGAACAAGAATTGCCATTGCAAAAGGTAGCCTTTTGCAAGATGAAAAACATCCTGATCAATAAAAAGATATCAATTGAAACAAGAAAAAGAGTGTTGAAGTCTACATAAAACCTGTACTTTTGTATGGATGTGAGACGTGGACAATGAGCAGCAAGCTGAAAAACTGATGGCTGTGGAAATGTGGTGTCTGAGGAAAGTGCAAAGAATACCACACAGACAGAAAAACCAATGAACAAGTTCTTCAAGAAACAAATGAAGATCGTAAACTGATTAGAGTCATTAGACGTAGACAGTCAAAATTGTTTGGACATGTTATGAGAAGAAATGAATTGGAGAACTTGGTGACAACTGGTAGGATTAAATGGAACAGACTAAGGGGAAGATACCTGGATGGCTTGTCCACGTGACATGGTCGAGACAGAAACACAGCTGATCCACGATTCTGGTGATCGAGTGAGATGGCAAAATATAACCTCCCAAGCTTATCAGCATGGCACATGTTGGATGGATGGCAGAGCCATTAGAAAGAAGATGAGTTGGTCTAAAAATACAGTTAATAAGTTTGAGATGAAGCATTTGAAAATGTTACAAACTTTGAATATCCTATAATTAACTGTGGAGAAGTTTCAATAGGAGTCGGACATAGACTGGCCGTGGCAATGCAGAGATTAAACAATATTAAGAGCCTGAGTCACAAGATCAGCAAACAAGTTACAGTATAATGTTTGAGATATGCATCTTTTCTATGACAACACATGAATATGGGCCGTTTTGGTATCACATATGAAGAAAATCGGTTCTTTTAAAACTGAAATGTTACAGAACAATTCTTACAATACGGAAGCTGACCTTTTACAAGATGTCAACATTGAAGAAAACTGAGTCATACACTGAAATACTTTGGCCCAATTTAACGTCACAATGGTTTGGAAGAAGAGGCAGCAGTTAATCAGAAAGAGGATGGAAACAATATTAAGGACACATTGGGCTTGAAAATGCATGAGGCAGGGGAACTGGCAAAGGGTCATGACAGGAAGACGGTGATTGTGGTTGGATTTTCTACCCATCCATCATGTGCCATGCCGGTAAGCGTGGGCGGTCATGATTCATTTCACTCGAACATCAGAGTCGTGGATCAGCTCAGTGTTCTTGTCTCGACCATGCCACGTGATCAAGCCATCCAGGTATTTACTTCTCTGGCTTTCCCTTGTTCTCTTCCCTTAGATCTTGTCAGTTGTCACCAAGTTCTCTAATTTATTTCATCTCATAACATGTCCAAAATTTTTTTACTGTTTACGTCTAATTTCTCTAATCAGTTCACCATTTTCATGTCTTTTGTAGGACTTGGTCGTTGGTTTTTCTCTGTCCATGGAATTCTTTGCATTCTCCTCAGAAACCACATTTCCACAGCCATCAGATGTTTTTCAGCTTGACTGCTCATTGTCCACGCTTCACATTCATCCAAAAGCACAGGTTCTATGTAGCACCTCAGCACCTATGTTTTTCATCTTGTAAATGGCTATCTTCGCCGTGGTGATTCTTGTTTTAATCTCTTCAAGGCATCTCCCATCAGATGTTATGACTGTTCCGAGATAATTGTATCAATTGGCTTGTTTAAGAATATTTCCATTTTCTATATAGTGTTTGAAATTTAGCGTCCATAGAACGAGTAAATTTTGTATGTGTTTCTAAATCGTTTGCAATTCAGGAAGGAGGTGGTTCCTGAGTTAAGCTGTTTAATAGATCTTTCACAAGATAGTTTTTCCTGTGCCTTTGATTTCTCCTGCGAAATAGTGAGAGATAGTATCTCGCCGGTATCCATGGCTAGGAGCTGACGGACCCGATTCGTGAGCCCACTTACCCGAGTTCGAAACACAGCTGCGACCATTTTGGCAGAAGACAGCGTCGCGCTGTTTTACCGTGTTGGCATGGGAGCCGGTCGTTCAGAAAGCAATGACAAACTACTGAACGTAAACTTGTCAAGAGATCACATCAGTAAAGTGCTGGTGTTGACAGCGATGTCCTGTAAATAGGATATGCAAAACAAAAATCTAACTTGTTCGCAGGAGTCTCATTCATTTTGTATTATGTGCTGCTGCAGTCGTTACTTCAGTTAACTCACGCCCAGCCCTAGCCTTTTGGTATGACAATCGATGTATGAGGCAGGAGAACTGCGTGGCCTTGTGGTATGGAGTCTCTGGATCGAGTAGCTTATAGATATAGACGGGCCGTGATGAGAGCCACGCTCTGAAAGACTTGCTGTAAGAGAATTTTCCCGTCGAGTCTACGGGGATTAGAAGTCTGATTCTGAGCGAGTTAATTTTGTTTTTCTGTTGGTAAATCCGCCGACAGAGTCAAACCAGCTAATGCGGGTGTGTGAGCCAATTATGTCGGGCTGACTACGTTAAGTTTGTGTAGTAAATCCTTTGCTAGTCTAACCATCTGATGTGGGTGTGTGAGCCAATTATGTCAGACTGCGTTAAGTTTGTGTAGTAAACCCTTTGATATAATCTAACCATCTGATGCGGGTGTGCGAGGAAATAAACAGGCTGATAGATTGGCTGCAGCCGATTCTTTGGCTAGATTATAACAAAAGTTAGGCGATGTAGACTTGAGTGGAAAGTCGGTGAAACAAAGGTCCCACACCTTGAGAGGCTGATTCATCCGCGAGTGAGCAGAGGTACTCAATACACGAGGAAAGTGTAGGCGGTCGTTCAGTCAGTCTGCCAAGGGCACTATCAGCACGGACACTCTTCTTTGACTGCTTAAGAAGCGGGCGGAACATGTGTGGGTGTTTCTGTTGCAATGATGATTCTTGATTTCATAACCATCTGACTACTTCATTGGACTTCCGGTCGCCAATATGGTGGTTAGGCGTTAAACCGTTAAGGCCTGTGGCGTGTTTATGCTTGTGGCTACGGTTTGCAGTCGCATTTACCTCATGTTGGACTGGTAGTACATGGTTCCGTCGCCTTGCTACTGAGTGAGTGTGTGGGTGACACTGAGTTGTGAAATTCGCGTGGAATGCTTTTACATCTGTCCTGTACAGTGACCTGCATGTTCTGAACAATGGCTACCGGCTGTTGCTGACTTAACTGATTTACCTTTTCGGTTCACAAGTGCATTTTTTTCAGGAGACTTCTGGAAGTCGGCGCTGAAGCTGCGGAGTTCGTGCTTTGTGCGACGCTTTCGGCGGGTCGCCCTGCGGTAAAAGACCAAGCCATGTGAGAAAACCCGGGCTAATGAGGATTTTCTGGTGACTGCCGAGTCCATCGAAGATAAACTGCGGTTTTCGTGGATGAATTTCGTGTTAGCATTCTAGCGGCGGCATTTTGCATAGTGTACCTGTGCGAGCTGTTGGATTGCCGAGACTCCTGTCTATTCCACTTTTCACATTGGACAGTGGGGAGCATTTTGTGTGATATTCACTGGCACAGGAAGAGCATAATGGGGACAACCCGATGCCGTGAAGTTGGAACCTCGACTAACTAACTGACGACGTCATGGATGGGAATTTAAATACACGCGAAGAACTCTCTAAGCCAGAACCCACTAGTCTCGAAGCTTATCGTATAAGAACATCGTAAGGTGAAACATTCCGAACATTGAAGTTCGTCGCAGATATCTGGAATATCATGGTCCTGATGGGTGGAGTTTACCTCATTGCAGCGTTAGTAAGGTACAGTTATCAATTTAAGACACATTTACAGTTACTAGTGCTGCTGCTTTCTCTTCCTCCCCCTAATCCTCTTCTTCACCCTCTCCTCCGTATCCTTATCCTACCATTTGTCTTCCCCCTCTTCTTGGTCGTAGATATCCTCCTCTTCCTCTCCTCATCTTCTTCGTCCTCTTCGCTCGCACTTTGGTATCTTTGTTAATGTGGCGAATAAAAGTAGGCCTACATGGGGCCATGTTTGTTTACATTCATTGTAAGTTAAGCACACACTGGGTTGAATTGGGTCAATAACCGACATCATAGAACTCGGGACATTACCATACGTGCTCCACCATCTTCAACAGCCCGCGAAGCGTCCCAAAACTAACGGTACTCGTAGCAGTTTAATTATGCATCCGTCTAGCATTTCCTGGGAGTTTCCACACACAAAGCTCATACGAACGTATTACAGTTGTGTTTTGTCACACCATACAGTAATTCTAATGGAAAGTAAGGTAGATGGCTTGCATTGCTCCCGACTTTATATATTTTATTCTATGTCTGGCCCCCTTGCCAATTTGTAAAATGGAATTATACCTCACCATAACACAAAGCCTGGGCTGAATTTAGAGACCATGTGTTGTCCATGCAGCATGGTCCCTCTCTCGGCCTGTCTAGTTTACTCCAGGGGAAAGGTAACACCATTACATCTGGAACAAGACAAGCTGTAGAAGCTGGCTTATCAGTAAAGCAATTCTCTAACTCTGCCTGTCGGGGATTCGACCCTAGACCAGTTGCTGACCAAGGCTTAATGCCTTGTCTGCCCTGCCACGACATTTAATCTTTATGTTGCATTTCCTCGCACCAGGATAAGGTTTGTACCCTCCTATTTGCGCTCCTTCGCCCGAAGCTGCTGGCACAACATGGGGTGTCGGATGTGGTAAGTGGCACCCAACATTCGTCGCTATCAAAAAGCAGGTAGTACCGTCTACTGTCATACGGTAGCTCAGTCTCTTCTAAGACCTGACACAATGCCCCAACAGCTCCTTAAGATATTAACAGTCTTTGTTTTTTTAAACCACTGAATTACTTGGGAAGCAGCAGACACGTTCAGCCAATTAGATATCGTAGAAAGTACATTCCCAAGGAATTGAACAGAGCTAATACTACAGGTAAAACAAAATAATTATTTTTATATCAAAGTTGGTGAAGCTAATTAACAAATACTGACAGTAGGTAGGTCCCTCAAACACAGAAACATTCAGACTTTCGCTATATCGCTAAAATATGGTTGGTCATGTTACTATGTAAAGATACACGTTGTCCCCTACCAGAGTATGCCTTTGTGTTATGAAATGTTAGGCCTTTGCATATTCTAGGCCGCGACCTATGTGTTGGGGTAGGCAGCTTCTTTCCACGCCACCTCAGACAAATCTGAAAATTTGAATAACGAAGACAAACAATAGATTGCACGATTTATTGCCTGGCATATTTAGCTGCATGCAGAAATCACACAACTTAATTGCACAATTTATTAACACACAGAATAGTCGCTTGTTAATTTTCGCAGAAGCCATCATGATTAATCGGCATAGGCCAGTTTTGTGCAAACATAAAGACATGCTAGTCAGTTTAAAATTATCGTGGTAGACAATTGAAATTACTTTGCAAACATTTGTATATTTCAGCTTGAAAAATTTATCTAATTACTTTACTTTATGTTGTGTGCTTTCTGCAGTATGTACCTGACGAGATGCCGGGAAATATGCCAGGCAATAATTCGTGCAATCTATTGTTTGTATCTTCGTCAATCAAATCTGAAAATGTCCGATACCCATTGTTTTATGAGAATGGGTCGATCCCAGAGCCCTACCGACCAGGACAAATAAATCCGCCTCTCCTGGTGACAGAACACGGACCACTGTCTTAGTAGGCAAGCGCACTAACCAATATGCAATCGCGGCTCCATACCACAAGGCCATTTCATACTAACCACTATGCAATCGCGGCTCCATACCACAAGGCCATTTCATACTAACCACTATGCAATCGCGGCTCCATACCACAAGGCCATTTCGTACTAACCACTATGCAATCGCGGCTCCATACCACAAGGACATTTTATACTAACCACTATGCAATCGCGGCTCCATACCACAAGGACATTTCATACTAACCACTATGCAATCGTGGCTCTATACCACAAGGCCATTTCATACTAACCACTATGCAATCGCGGCTCCATACCACAAGGCCATTTCATACTAACCACTATGCAATCGCGGCTCTATACCACAAGGACATTTCATACTAACCACTATGCAATCGCGGCTCTATACCACAAGGACATTTCATACTAACCACTATGCAATCGCGGCTCTATACCACAAGGACATTTCATGCTAACCACTATGCAATCGCGGCTCTATACCACAAGGACATTTCATACTAACCACTATGCAATCGCGGCTCCATACCACAAGGCCATTTCATACTAACCACTATGCAATCGCGGCTCCATACCACAAGGCCATTTCATACTAACCACTATGCATTCGCGGCTCCATACTACAAGGCCATTTCATACTAACCACTATGCAATCGCGGCTCCATACCACAAGGCCATTTCATACTAACCACTATGCAATCGCGGCTCCATACTACAAGGCCATTCTCAAACAGCATCGGCGTTTAAATGCAGCAAAACGGACATTTAGATGTGGCGGATGAATTAAAAGTATGTTATATCAAACGACGTCACTGCACTTTGAACATTCTTACGCGTGCTCACTTGTCCGATGTAGCAGCCAGCCCTAAGTATTTTTGTTGTCTGATCTCATGATGTTTTGGTTATGCATCTCATTTCTTGATCTCAAAGTCGGCATCGAAGTTCTCGACCAATACATGTGTTCGGGCTAGCGTCAAAGTCTCGACAGTGCCCGCCATCTGAGTCCGTACTGCATCGACTATATCAACCCTGACCTAGTCCCCCCCCCCCCCCCCCCCACCCACGTTTGTACCCATGCAGTATTTAACATCGGGTCTACGTGTTCATTGCTTTTTAATCCGAATAGTAGAGGCAAGGAACACTAGATTTTACACCGCCCACTGAAAGACGGTGCTTACTTATTTTTAAAGTCCCAAAACAGGAATCTGCATACGTCTGTAAAGTATAGGGTGTATTTCTAATGATTGTGCAGGATTTTAAAAACATTGCCGTTCCAAGTTTCATATTTACCTATTGTGTTGCATGAACTCCACAGAAAGCGAATACAAAACTTGGAACAGCATTATTTTAAAAAATTGCAGTCATTAAATATTATATACACCATATACCATTGTAATGCCGACTCCATGGCCGAGGAGTTAGCAGCTTTCTCCGCTAACCCCGAATACTCTCGTCACGTGACGCGACGAGAATTAGCAGTGGTTCGAATCGCAAAAGTGACTTATGAGAGTATGGAGCCGGTCGCTCAGAAAGTCGTGGCGTGCTGATGAGCGTAATCTAGCCTAGGAATCAACATACAGCTGAAAGATGCTGGTGTTGACCGCAATATCCTGAAACAGGATGGAAACGCGGTAAAAAAAAAAAAAATATACCATTGTAAACCAGAACCGGAATGCCTGGTAGAATAGGTGGCCAGTATTCTATCACTTAGCGGACAGCTATTATGACATTATCAGCATTACATCCTATCGATTACACTAACGTGCCCGTGTAAAAACAAACAAACAAACAAAGACACACGCACAAGCCCGGAAGCATGAATCTTCATTGGGTCTGAAGCGCTAGGACCATCACAATGTTCCTAGCCCAACGCTCAAAGACACAACATGAGTAGCCGAGGAGGACACATTTTTACAGCCGGTTGACCCCTCTTGGCACTGAGTTGGAGTCTGCTGAAAAGGAAATGCCAAAATCCCATGGAGGAAGCACGTCCAGTTTTGGCGTAATCCTGGTCGATCCATAAAAAAATGTAATGCTGTGCTAAATCATGACCTGGTTACGGCTTAACTGATTCAGTACGAAACAAACAGTAGTTTTGGACCAAACATGGCGCACAATCAAATGAGCACGTATTAAAATGTACATTTCTGTTCACTGAGTTTTGAAACTGCGGAGATATCCCGAAACAAATCAAATAACACGATGACTTCTAGTATGGCGATATATCGTCCTTTTGTCCAAATGGGAGGTCACATGTGGCGATATATTATCCTTCGGCACTGAATAAGCCAACCACAGATGTCAAGTTCCATGACCAGTCTTTTATAGCCCACTTGGAGGTCTTCTTCTTCGTTCATCCGGAGTTTTTTTTCGGATGTGATTGCGTTGTGCCTGTTTACAGCAGAGCTGCGTTCTTGCGCCGTTAGGCCGACACATCCGACTTCTGCGGGCATTTGTTGACCTGGTTAACCTTCCCGGGGGTTTCTTAGGACGTTTGACTCTCACTGTTGTGGTGTTATCCCCCATCCCAGCTGGTCCATATAGAACAGCCAAAGATCCTGGTCAGCCCTCAAGGGAAGGCAGGGGCAGACCATGGGCATTCCCCGCCATCCAAGGAGGCTTCCATACTTGCAGAGCCGATACATAGCGCTCTGGTACTGGGCTCACCCAAGGAATCGTCACGTCCTGCACATGGCTGCTTAGCCTCACTTCCGTATATTGGGCCTTCCGTTCACCATAGGCTGTTCTTCCGGAAACCAGAAGTATGCAGTCTGCAGATGACATCCACACAGTGAGCTTTCGATTCGGACTTTCCATGTAATGGATTTGCTAGCCAAGCAATATTCCATTTCGTGCCACTAGGACACTTTTCCACCTTTTATGAAGCCCACATAGTGGGCTTTTGATTCAGACTTTCCACGTAATGGATTTGCTATCCAAGCAATATTCCATTTCGTGCCACTAGGACACTTTTCCACCTTTTATGAAGCCCACACAATGGGCTTTTGATTTGGACTTTCCACGTAATGGATTTGCTATCCAAGCAATATTCCATTTCATGCCTCTGGGTCTTCATGCACCTTTAAATGTCAACCTGTATATAGTTAAAGTAATCTGCGGTCAACTTTAGCTTGTTGATATCTCCATAGAGCTTGTCCTCAAATGAAGCAGGTGTGGGCCAAAATATCTTTCTCTGTTCTGCATACGTTGGGCAATCCTGCAGCAAATGTTTTGCTGTCATTTTTCCAGTTCTACAATTACATTCATCGGTATCTCCTATCTTTAGTTTATTGAACAAGTGGTATTTCAGCCTGTTATGTCCTGTGCGGAGTCTGAAGATTGCTACTTGTTCTCTTCGGTCGAGTTTGTAATATGCATCATCCTTCTGATGGCCTGGATGCTCTGATTCCCATTTGGTTCTATAAGTGCTTTTTATCAACCTCTTTGCCTCATTATAGGTTATGTCTATGTCAGGCTGTGGTAGTCGTCCGCCCTCTTTTGCCAGTCTGTCAGCCTCTTCGTTTCCAGGTATACTGCAATGTGATGGGATCCACTGTATTACAACTTTTTTGGATTTCTGGCATAGACCATGGAGTGCTGCTCTTAGGTCAGTTAGTTCTGTGCTGTTATTGCTCTTCAGTATTGAGACAGCTGACTTTGCATCTGTAAAGATAGCTATTTGCGTCTCTTTATTTTCCTCCATCAAGAGCATTTATCTATTATGTTGCATGAAATTTACAGAGGGTGAATACAAAACTTGGACCGGCAATATTTCCAAACACTGCACAGTCATTAAGAATACATCATATAGAAGCTGTTGGCGTGTTATTAACCACATCCATTAGCTCTCGAGTGCCGAAAACTATCAAAGGGGGAAGTGACAAACCACCTCAGCTGAAGTGGAAGTTATGGGAAACCACAATATTATCTCCGAAGGAATGCGTTTATGAACATGTTGTAAAACTGAAATCCGCGGTGGCATGCTCAGAAACTTTATACCAGCTTTCTTCTTGAATAACCTCAACAAAATATGACACTATGCCTTTTAAATAGCTGCAATAATTTAACAGTAATGTTCTATGGTAATGTTAGCTGCACGTTCTTTTTACAGGACATTGCATTCAACCCTCTTATTTATTGGCTGTTTGTGATTTACTAGAAAATTTTACGTTCAGTAGCTTGCCATTGCGTCTCGAACCACCGACATTCATACCATTGAAATCAACGCAAAGCCATCCGCTCTCATGTCGCCGACGGCAGATTTCTAAACAAAACACCGATACATCGGTGAGATGTGAAGCTGCGACCATTAACCCCTAGACCAGGGGTGGCCAACCTTTTCAGCAGGCGGGCCAAATTTCAGAAATAATGTTGTCTGCCGGGCCTCGCACCTAATTTTAGTTTTTTTTTTAGTTAATTAAAGTAAACAAGCAAGCGTGCTAAAGCCTTGATCACATCATCGCTTCCCACTCCGCGGGCCGTAACATGACGTACGGCGGGCCGCATGCGGCCCGTGGTCCTCGTGTTGGCCACCCCTGCCCTAGACCGTTCTATGCACCTAAAGTAAAATCTGACAGATGCGTTCTCTTTCCGAAACCAGGTTCCTGATTGTGCAATTGGCATAATCTGTCATCCCGATCCACTGGGTGTCAACATGTTCAAAACCACCAGAGGCCGTGACAATGTTTCCACTGTCACTGACGAGTACGAATATGGGACCGTTTTAGCTTATGATGATGCTGATTTAACCAAGAATGGGTCTTGCTCAGTGACGGGTGCTCTGTGTAAAGAAGGCCTTTTGATTCCGATGTGGCAGCCTCAACGTAACATTTCGGAAATTGATAGAAATCTTAGAGCGTTCATCTATATAATCGCTTTGTTCTATCTCTTTCTTGGCGTGGCAGTTGTCACTGAACGTTTCATGGCCGCCATTGAAGTGATCATCTCACAGAGGAAGCAAGTTGCGGTCATGATACCAGACGGCACCACTGTTTTTGTCAGTAAACGGGTTTGGAGCGAAACTGTGGCCAACTTGACCCTAGTGGCGCTTGGCTCGTCTGCTTCAGAAATATTACTGTCAATTATTGAAGTATATGGTAATGATTTTCAAGCAGGGGATCTTGGGCCCGGAGCAATTATTGGTAGCGCTGCCTACAATTTGTTCGTTATTTGCGCCATGTGCGTCTTTGTGGTTCCAGTCAAGAAAGTGCGAAAAATTAAAAGTCTACCCGTTTTCTATGTGACAGCCGCGTGGAGCGTCTTCGCATACATCTGGCTGTTTATAATTCTATTTGTTTCCAGCAAAGGAGTCGTTGAGATTTGGGAGGCTGTGTTAACGTGTGCATTCTTCCCGGGAATCGTGTACACGGCATATCTGACCGAGAAGAGGACAGTATTCGGGAAATGCTTGTGTCGAAAATCTAATGCCATCAATGACGCTACTAAAGAGTTGCAGAAAACGCCCTCTTTGGAAAAATTGCAAGACTCCGGGGAGAATAAAGGAAGCGATGAAGAGAACAGTTTGGTGCGAAATGTCGTGAAACAGCGCAGCGAGATAACAACAATCATCAGCAAACTGCGAGAGTATTATCCGTATGTGGATTTAGCGATTTTGTCAGCCATGGCCAAAAGTGAAGTTCTAAATAAAGAATCCAAGTCTAAAGCTTTTTATGCAGGCGCAATGAAGAGAAGTCATTGGCCTGAGATTCTGAAAGTAACAGAAAGCTTTTCCGCGAATGAGGATGAGACTGTTAACCGTGTCAGCAAAGTATTCTTTGACTCGGATACTTATGCTGTGATGGAGAGCACGGGTATGATCCATGTAACGGTGTTACGGAGAGGTGGCGACCTGAGTAAGGTGTGCCATGTAGACTATAACACAGCCGAAGGTTCGGCTAAAAAGGTTATAGATTACACTGAAGCAAAGGGCACACTAGTTTTCCTGCCTTTTCAGAAGAGAGCACAGATTGCCATTGAAATAATATCCCATGATGTTGTTGAGGATTATGACATTTTCTATGTGCATCTCTCCAACCCACGGCTAAGTGTCCTAACAGATTATAAGATGTCAGCAGAAAATAACAAATTATCAGCAGAAGTGAAAAATGAAACCAACGTTAGGAGGGTTTCACCATCCAAGGAGGTTAAACATGAAGTCATAAATCAGCGCCCAACAACACCCACAGACCCGTCAACTGAAGTCGTTCTTGGTTCCTTTTCTCTAGCGGCAGTCACCATTGTTGATGATAGCCATCCGGGGATATTCTATTTTCCCAAGCCTACTTTGACCGTGGAAGAGAACTGTGGAGACATACCTGTTAAAGTCTATCGCGCAAAGGGCGGGAAGGGACGCATCAGACTTCCTTACCACTCCACTGACGGTACAGCAACAATATGGGAAGATTATCAACTCTTTGGAAATGACCTGATCTTCGAGAACCAAGAGTACGAGTAAGTACGTTCTTTCATAGTCCGAGCTGTATCGAGAGTGCCACTAAAGGCACAAGGGGTCCAAGGGGCAGATACATTAATTCTGCACTGGTAATATTAAAGATCTGACATTTTGGACATGAGGGGGTGTGAAGTACGAGCAATGGCCAGCGACAGAGCAGCTTTTTGACTCACCCTGATGAGAGAGACGCTTTGCAAAGGACCTGCGGCACAAAGATGATGATGAATATTCAAGAATGGACGAGAAATGGCTGTACCACACATTTAACTATTGCTGGGTCCTCTGGAAATTGGGGTGGTGTCTGTTGACAATGCAATCATTGGGTTATAGTCTGTTGACAATGCAATCATTGGGTTATAGTCTGTTGACAATGCAATCATTGGGTTATAGTCTGTTGACAATGCAATCATTGGGTTATAGTCTGTTGACAATGCAATCATTGGGTTATAGTCTGTTGACAATGCAATCATTGGGTTATAGTCTGTTGACAATGCAATCATTGGGTTATAGTCTGTTGACAATGCAATCATTGGGTTATAGTCTGTTGACAATGCAATCATTGGGTTATAGTCTGTTGACAATGCAATCATTGGGTTATAGTCTGTTGACAATGCAATCATTGGGTTATAGTCTGTTGACAATGCAATCATTGGGTTATAGTCTGTTGACAATGCAATCATTGGGTTATAGTCTGTTGACAATGCAATCATTGGGTTATAGTCTGTTGACAATGCAATCATTGGGTTATAGTCTGTTGACAATGCAATCATTGGGTTATAGTCTGTTGACAATGCAATCATTGGGTTATAGTCTGTTGACAATGCAATCATTGGGTTATAGTCTGTTGACAATGCAGTCATTGGGTTATAGTCTGTTGACAATGCAGTCATTGGGTTATAGTCTGTTGACAATGCAATCATTGGGTTATAGTCTGTTGACAATGCAATCAGTGGGTTATAATCTGTTGACAATGCAATCATTGGGTTATAGTCTGTTGACAATGCAATCATTGGGTTATAGTCTGTTGACAATAAAATACCTAAACTCCGGGAAGGAAACATGACCTAACCAGGCCAAATGCCCACCGGTCCGTGCATGCTGTGCTGAATAATGGCCTGGTTACATTCTAATACTGCTCTTGGCAAATGTGAAGTTCCAGTACGAAGCTTGCACACTCCGTTGATTTCTGAGCTTGGAGAGGGGAATGAGAGCACTGTATCACAGTTCCCGTGGAAATGATACTTTGGTACCAGGTCGGGAGAAAAGTCCTTATTCAAAGCTATCTCTTTTAGTTGCAAGTCCTTATCATGAGTCAGACACCAATGTATTGAACTAAGGAATTAGAACTTGCAGTTTCCCAGAGGACTCTTAAACCGCTCTGTACCTCGTCTGATCATTGTCACTTGTCGTCCCTGGAGGAAAGTGGACTCGACAAGCACACCTTTAATATCCTTCTACTATTGGAACTATTGAATGACTTTTGTCTACACCCCTCCCTTCTGTCTTCCATACACTATATATATATCTCTCTCTCTATCTCTCTCACAAACCTTCATAACATACCCTGACAAGAGTTTCCTCCAACAATTAATAACCTGTTTATTGTTGAAAACTATGTCAGTTGTATGTATTGAATGTGTATATGTAGTTGGTAGTGTCTGCTAATGTGAGTGCAAGATAGGACTTTTAATTTCGTATGTGCCGTAACTTTCTCCTGCTTCCTACGGCCATTCAACAAGACGTCACATATATAATTAGAACGTTCTCACCCTGGATGCTCCGTTCAGCTTGAGCCTGGAGGTAAATCCGTTATTGAAAAAAAACAACTGTTCACCACTGTATCACCGTAAAGTAATGTGATCACGGTAAGTCTTATGCTTAGACTGGGTTTGATTATTCGTTAATTAATAAATCCACCGTGGGAAAACACATAGCTAATGTCTAGCACTGTCTATTGGTCCTGCAAACGTTCTACACACGGTATTCCGTTCTTTTATGAACACCTTTGGTACGCATGACAACTCTTCATGAATGATTCATTTGTGTCTTTATATTAATTTACAATGTCATTATTTTCAGTTCTGGGTCATCCGGCCTTTTTATAATGATCGTTATTTCCAGTATTTTCTAAACTTTCTCTGCCCCCGTGAAGTGCCTGATTAAAGTGAAAGTTCTTTCCTTTATTATCAACACTGCTTTCTCTGTACAAGAGACGTACTGTTCTATCTTCTTTGATATGTCAGGCGGTGTATTAGAACCTGGGTAATAAATATTAAATCAGGCCATTTAAGTCTGCTTCATATTACTGTTTATGTGAGTGTCTTTCTCCAGCCGTAATGAAAAAGCTTCCGAAAGAATACTCTGACATAAACAGCAGAATTCACTAAAGTCTAAACTATTCACTAATAGAAAGCAATAGTAAACCCTAAGCACCCACACATATTTCCCTATGCTAACTATTACTCTAAGGTTAGTTTTACCTTATATATAGAATTTATGTAAATCCCAGCATTGAAATCTATCAGCACATAAGCCCTTCTATCCCATTGCAAGGGATGATTTCTTTACTATTTCAGGATACATAAATATCTCGGCCCAGTTTTGAAACACACACTGCTTCAAAACCCGTTTTCCACTCATTTATACTCAGTGTCCAATCCTTCGTTGTTTGTTTGATCTACAATCAAATTTGCCGTAAGTTCCCACATCAAAAGTCTGTGAAGTCGCGTATTTGTTCCTTGCATCTCCCGGTCATCTCCTCCGCTATTCCACGTTTTCCCCTACGCTCATCCTTCGTCGCCGATCAAAGAGTTCTTATTCTTTGATCACCGTCTCCCGGTGTCCCCGTTCTGATGTCTCCGCCTCCGTTGCTTCATCTGTTAACATCGGCAGTCAATGACCTCTGCGATTGTCGGTCAATAACCCACATTTCGTCCTATCTCCAAACTGAAGGTTTAATTGTTATTCTGACTCACAGTCCATGATTTTCCATTCTCATACATTGCAAGTTTATATGTAAGTTATCAAGGAATCACTAAACTGCAGTTGTCCCGTGACAATCATCTCAGTGACTGAGCATGGATTGGGACTGATCAGTGTCAAAGAGTCAGCTAGTGAAACTAGAGCGCATACAGAATACAACTTTTCGGGTGACCCTGGGATGCACAAGGGACACACCGGTAGTGTGTATGAGATACATCCTAGCTTTACCCACGATTGCTGAAATGCTCACGGAACTGCAGGCTAAGCCATATCTCCTAACAGCCTCGGAACACCCTGCAAGAAGCCATGGATACAGTTAAGTGCCACCGACTGATAGGTAAGAGGAAAATCACGGGTGGCTCAGGCAGAGGACACGATCGTGGTCGGACGAGCATAGTGGCTAGCATCGAGGAGGATTTTAAAATTAACATGGACCGCCTTGTCAACACAATTTAAAATGGGTACCAAGAAATGACTTGGGAAATAAAGGCGGGCAGGGCGATTTTAAGCACATCACCTCTCGAAGTGGGAAGCTTCGGTAGCCGAGTGGTTAGACACACGCCTACCGGACCGATGGACACGGGCTCGATCCTCATTTCGGCGGATTTGCATTTTAAAAATTGACACAGGCTCCCAGGTCGACAGTCTAAACTGGGTATCAGGACATGTCTTGGGAAGTAAAGATGGCCGGTGTGACACTGAACACATCACAGCCCAGTGCCGATGGGTACATAACAATATTGGTCTAGTTCCAAACGGGTCTTTTACTTACACCCCCTTTGGTCTAGTTCAAAAAGGCAAAAAGGGTGCTTTACTTAATTACACCCTGAGCGCCGTTTGGTCTAGTTCTAAATGGGTCCTTTACTTACTTACATCCTGATCGCCGTTTGATCTAGTTCCAAAAGGGTCATTTTCTTACTTACACCCTGAGCGCCGTTTGGTCTAGTTCCAAACGGGTCCTTTACTTACTTACACCCTGACCGCCGTTTGGTCTAGTTCCAAAAGGGTTCTCTACTTACTTACACCCTGAGCGCTGTTTGGTCTAGTTCCAAACGGGTCGTTTACTTACTTACACCCTGAGCGCTGTTTGGTGTAGCTCCAAACGGGTCCTCTACTTACTTACATCCTGAACGCCGTTTGGTCTAGTTCCAAACGGGTCCTCTACTTACTTACACCCTGACAGCCGTTTGGTCTAGTTCCAAACAGGTCCTCTACTTACATACACCCTGAGCGCCGTTTGGTCTAGTTCCAAACGGGTCCTCTACTTACTAACACCCTGAGCGCCGTTTGGTCTATACAAATATGGGGTTGGCACCATATGCTCAGTACGTCTCTAGATTTATTGACGTTTACTTGTATGTTTTTGTTGGAGCATTGCTCAGTTTGCACACACATCTTCACGTGAAGTTTTATTTCTATATTTAGAGGAAAGGCCAGACGTACACATAATTGGATTCGCAGCGGGTACCATTAGTATTGGGACTCTTCGCTGGTTGTTGATGATGAAGACTGGGTGCGTATGAGAATATCCTAAGTTCTGTGATGTGGTTCTGGACTCTCAACATTCTACACGTGTGTCTGTTCTCCTGTAGTTCATAACTGGTACCATTAATAGTGGGACTCTTCGCTGGTTGTTGAGGATGAGGACAGAGCACATATGGGAATGTCTCAAGTTTTGTGATTTCGGTTCTGGACTTAACTCAGCTCATCTCAACATGCTACACCCGTGTCTATTCTCCTGTAGTTCATCACGAGAGCCATGACAATATGGTGATCGATGAGTTTGGTTTTCATCACACTCTTGCAGGGTCCACCCAAACGAAAGAACTCCCACGTCAACCCATCCTCATACAAGTGTGTGTCAGCGTATGTTCAGAATTCTATTTGAAGGAAAAGGCGGAAGCATGAGACCGGGTCACTTCATCTTATTACATCGTGACCTAGTGTAGGTGAAGGCACAACAAGTCACAATAGGGCGGTAATAGCTGTGATGGAAGTTAACGTTGCCGTTGTTAACTTCAGCAACTCTAGGGAGATTTTAATTTAAAACAAAATATGCTATGATTATGTGAAGTGTTAAGGCCATCACATTTTTTAGGGTTGAGTGCATAAAGGAATAGGTGACCAACCTTTCTCTCCTGTAGCGGACGACGAGAGCTGACAGCGAACTCTCGTCCGATAGCGCCCTTGCCATTGTCAGTGTCTTAACCGCAATACGCCAGCATGCTAGAACTCAGCGTGGTCGAATAGATAAGAGCGCTTGCTTTTAAACTTCGGGTGTGCTGATGCCGAGGTAGCGGGTTCAACGTCCTCACCGGTCAGTTCGAATAAAATGTTGACTTCTTGTCCTTGACTTGGGGACGTAAATTAAAGTAACTCAGAAGTCGGAGATGGTTTGTCTGATGGCGAGGGACATTGACAATCCACACGCAAAAAAAAATCAATTGCACTAGAAGTGGAAGCACGTTTATAGACTTCGCTTGAGTTCAAAGCGAGCGAAAGAAAAAAAAAGCAACTCTCGAACGTGAGCTCTTCATACCTGACCCCAAGAGAGCGACGACAAGATAACTTCACACCTGACCCCAAGAGAGCGACCACAAGATAACTTCATACCTGACCCCAAGAGAGCGACCTCAAGATAACTTCATACCTGACCCCAAGAGAGCGACCACAAGATAACTTCATACCTAACCCCAAGAGAGCGACGACAAGATAACTTCATACCTGACCCCAATAGAGCGACGACAAGATAATTTCATACCTGACCCCAAGAGAGCGACCTCAAGATAACTTCATACCTGACCCCAAGAGAGCGACCACAAGATAACTTCATACCTGACCCCAAGAGAGCGACGACAAGATAACTTCATACCTGACCCCAAGAGAGTGACGACAAGATAACTTCATACCTGACCCTAAGAGAGCGACGACAATATAACTTCATACCTGACCCCAAGAGAGCGACGGAAAGCTAACTTCATACCTGACACCAAGAGAGCGACGACAAGATAACTTCATACCTGACCCTAAGAGAGCGACGACAATATAACTTCATACCTGACACCAAGAGAGTGACGAAAAGATAACTTCACACCTGACCCTAAGAGAGCGACGACAATATAACTTCATACCTGACCCCAAGAGAGCGACTACAAGATAACTTCATACCTGACCCCAAGAGAGCGACGACAAGATAACTTCACACCTGACCCTAAGAGAGCGACGACAATATAACTTCATACCTGACCCCAAGAGAGCGACGAAAAGATAACTTCATACCTGACCCAAAGAGAGCGACGACAAGATAACTTCATACTTGACCCCAAGAGAGCGACGACAAGATAACTTCATACCTGACCACAAAAGAGCGACGACAAGATAACTTCATACCTGACCCCAAGATATCGACGACAAGATAACTTCATACCTGACCCCAAGAGAGTGACGACAAGATAACTTCATACCTGACCCCAAGAGAGCGACGACAAGATAACTTCACACCTGACCCCAAGAGAGCGACGACAAGATAACTTCACACCTGACCCCAAGAGAGCGACGACAAGATAACTTCATACCTGACCCCAAGAGAGCGACGACAAGATAACTTCATACCTGACCCCAAGAGAGAGAGACGACAAGATAACTTCATACCTGACCCCAAGAGAGCGACGACAAGATAACTTCATACCTGACCCCAAGAGAGCGACGACAAGATAACTTCATACCTGACCCCAAGAGAGCGACGACAAGATAACTTCATACCTGACCCCAAGAGAGCGACGACAAGATAACTTCATACCTGACCCCCAAGAGAGCGACGACAAGATAACTTCATACCTGATCCCCAAGAGAGCGACGACAAGATAGCTTCATACCCAACCCCAAGAGAGCGACGACAAAATAACTTCATATCCGACCCCAAGAGAGCGACGACAAGATAACTTCATACCTGACACCAAGAGAGCGACGACAAGATAGCTTCATACCCAACCCCAAGAGAGCGACGACAAGATAACTTCATACCTGACCCCAAGAGAGCGACGACAAGATAGCTTCATACCCAACCCCAAGAGAGCGACGACAAGATAACTTCATACCTGACCCCAAGAGAGTGACGACAAGATAACTTCATACCTGACCCTAAGAGAGCGACGACAATATAACTTCATACCTGACCCCAAGAGAGCGACGAAAAGATAACTTCATACCTGACCCCAAGAGAGCGACGACAAGATAACTTCATACCTGACCCCAAGAGAGTGACGACAAGATAACTTCATACCTGACCCCAAGAGAGTGACGACAAGATAACTTCATACCTGACCCCAAGAGAGCGACGACAAGATAACTTCACACCTGACCCCAAGATAGCGACGACAAGATAACTTCACACCTGACCCCAAGAGAGCGACGACAAGATTACTTCATACCTGACCCCAAGAGAGCGACGACAAGATAACTTCATACCTGACCACAAGAGAGCGACGACAAGATAACTTCATACCTGACCCTAAGAGAGCGATGACAAGATAACTTCATACCTGACCCCAAGAGAGCGACGACAAGATAACTTCAAACCTGACCCCAAGAGAGCGACGACAAGATAACGGCTCGTCATACCTGATCACCAAGAGAGTGACCACAAGATAACAGGTCTTCATACAAGACCCCAAGAGAGTAGTAGACACCTTGCAGTCTTGACAGACCAAAGTATGTGAGTGGAATGTGGCCAATATTCCATCACAATGTCTGGGCAGAGCTTCAGAGAATCATGTGATGCCCAAACCACATGATCTCTCTCTCTCGGCCTAGTCTTGTGTATTCCAGAGGAATGGGTAACCAATACGTCTGGCACAAGGTAGGCTGCAGACGCTGGCGGCTCGGCGTCAATCCACCGAGACCTCACCACCACGAGCCGGTGGCGAGTTATGGCCAGGCCCTGACACCCAAGGGACCCGGCTTAGAGGCGTTCAGCCATGTCCCCCAGGTGAGGGCCTTGTACGAGCCCGGACCATGAGGGCGCACACATCTGTCAATCACAAGTGTCCGGACCTGTGTAAAGCGTGCACTATCGTCAGACTCCCCACCTGACTTATAGCGGTCCCCGCGACCAGCGGGAATAGGCCCGCCTTAGCTACCGCAGGAGATATTGCCTGTCTATTTGCGAGCAAATCTCCCATACTTCCACTGTGCGGATCTCGCGACCAGCGAGAATAGGCCCGCCGGAGATTATGCTCGTCTGTTGCGAACAAATCTCTAAGAGAGCGACCACAAGATAACAGCTCTTCATACACGACCCATAGAGAGCGACCATAAGAAAACAGCTCTTCATACATGACCCAAATAGAGCGACCACAAGATAACAGCGCTTCAAACCTGACCCCAAGAGTGCGACCACAAGATATACTGCTCTCCCTACCTGACCGAAAGAGAATGACCACATGGTAACACCGTGTTCTATGTTAATCAGCTGTCTATGTATACAGATAGCCCCACAGCAGTTATTGACTGTTGTTGGGGAGTGATTTCTTAGGTCTACATACATTCTAGATCAAGACATAATCAAGTGAGCTAACCAGTTCTCTTCCTAGGTCAACACAACTCCCGGAACAGTTTGAAAATTGCACTGTGCCCATTTTTTTAAAAGCTAGGTCGAACCCAAAGCCGCAGTTGTATAAAATAACGAATGTTATTATTGCAGAGGATTTAACTCATTCGCATTGTCCCCTATGTCACCGCTCTCCTATGTTCTATGTATATCATCATCATCATCATCATCATCATTCAGTGATGTTTCCATTATCATCCAGTGATTGTGTTTAATCCATGGCTGTTTATTTCCACGTCATTTCCCACTGGTATCGTTTGGTTAGGCATTTGTAGAAAAGGTAGTTTGCCATTGCTTTCCTTTTTGTCAGTGATCATACTAGTCTATGACCGCAGTCATTGTCTTTATAAAGACCCTCCGCTTACAGTCGCGGACTTGAAACCATAACCAACAACTAACTACACGTCCGTCAAATGTTCTCCTGTTCAGTTCGCTGTCTACTCATTGGTTTCATGTGACTGTTTGGTAGGTCAGCATAGCTGAATTGATAAGAACGATAGTTATTAAACATCCGGTGTGCTGATGCCGAGGTAAGGGGTTTAACCCCTTCACCAGACAATTGGACTAAAATGTTGACCTATCGTCCTTGATTTGGGGACGTAAATTATAAGTACCTCTGAAGTCGGCATGGATTATCCTGATAGCGAGGGACACTGTTAATAGGGAAAGCTAACCCACACGCAAAATTCAGTCCAGCACTACTAGAAGTAACGTGTATGGACTACGCTTGGGTGACAGTGTGGGGATGTGATCGTGTACTCCAGCATTCCCATGGGTGTCCTGAAAGCTAGCGAAGGGAAACGTGTGTCTTGAAACATTCATTGATAGGATAGTACATAAATAAACACACACAGGTAGTGTTTGACGCTCACAGAAGTAGAACACAGAAGTAGAGGCTTATGGACGCACTAGACCAGTGGTTCTCAACCGGTGGGGAATTCTCCCCTAAAAACCCTAAAATTCCCCCTGGGGGCGCCCCCCCTCTCCCCAGGGGGGAATTAAGATTATTTCAAGATCGCGTTAATACAAGAACCGATTACTTTTAATTGTTTTTTCCTTTTATACTGTACGTTTCTGTGCGTCTCACCCTTTTAAAATTCAATTTATAAAGTAATTAGACCCACAAATCATGTTTTATGTGGACGTTTAGACTTGTTTTAGCATGTGCTATAAAATTTAGCTTCCATTATTACGTATACTGTGCAGGGGCAGGGCGGGATTGTTAGGTAGGAAATACGTAAGGGGGGACTGGCGTTCTGAAAGTATGGTGAAGGGGGGCACGGGCCAGATATTTAGGTAGGAAATACGAAAGGGGGGTTGGGGGGGGGGGATGACGTTCTGAAAATATGGTGAAGGGGGGGGGGCACGGGCCAAAAAAGGTTGAGAACCACTGCACTAGACAATATAAAATGGAAAGCTATAGTTACAGACCGGTCCGACTGTGGCACTCTATTTAAAGTTGTCCAGGAGCAGTTTCTTGATATGGGTCAGTGATGTGATAGAGCCATCAGATATTTTAGGCCTGAGCACAAGGAGGGCTAGGCGGCCGGTGTTTCCTATTACTGAGCTTTAAATATAACAACAGCGGAGACAACTATAAAGGCACTAACTTCTCAGCTTCCCTATCACAAACTCCCAATTGACTCCCCTTTCCTGCAAATTATATATCTTTCAGGAAAAACATAATGATTCGTATTATCAACAAAGAACGATATAAGGTGACACAATATTTCTCATTGGTCTTAGATGAGCCGGTGATAGTGAGTGAAGAGTCAGGTGAGTTACACAATCCTGTTCTTTCTTTCTTTCTTTCTTTCTTTCTTTCTTTCTTTCTTTCTTTCTTTCTTTCTTTCTTTCTTTCTTTCTTTCTTTCTTCTTTCTTTCTTTCTTTCTTTCTTTCTGTAGGTTTTCTTTTACTTTTTGTGTCTCTCATTATGTCGCTTTTACCACCCTTAGACCTTTCCTTCTCTCTCTGCCAGCCCCTGTCTGTGGCTGTTTCTGTCTCTTTGTGTGTGTGTGTATGTGTGTGTGTGTGTGTGTGTGTGTGTATCCTTGTTGTCATTTTGTTGTTGTTAGTTTGTATTTGTTATTAGTACCATATTGATTTCGAAAGCTAATTTGTATGATAGATGGCCACAAGCTACATTTGTTATCTATAAGAATATAACGGGTAGTTACTGTTACCTATAAGGACATGACTGGTAGTTACTGTCATCTGTAAGATTGCCACTGCCCGTGGAATTTGTTTGTTAGATTAGCATCGCCCACAATATTTAACTGTAAGATGATAGCTGCCCATGATTTTATATGTGAAATGATAGTTCTCCATAATGTTATATATGAAATGATATATGTCCATGATTTTATATGCGAAATGATAGTTCTCCATAATGTTATATATGAAATGATATATGTCCATGATTTTATATGCGAAATGATAGTTCTCCATAATGTTATATATGAAATGATATATGTCCATGATTTTATATGCGAAATGATAGTTCTCCATAATGTTATATATGAAATGATATATGTCCATGATTTTATATGCGAAATGATAGCTGTTCATGAATTTATATGTGAAATGATCGCTGTCAATTTGTTTAAATGTGAAATGATCGCCGACCATAATCTGTGTCTTTATCAATCAATCAATCATGTGCCATGCCGGAAAGCGTGGGCGGTCATGACTCGCCATTTCACTCGATCACCAGTGTCGTGGATCAGCTCAGTGTTCCTGTCTCGTCCATGCCATGTGGCCAAGCCATCCAGGTATTTTCCTCTCGGTCTTCCTCTTGGTCTGTTCCCCTCGATCTTGCCAGTTGTCACCAAGTTCTCCAATCCATTTCTTCTCATAACATGTCCAAAAATTTTTGACTGTCTACGTCTAATTTCTCTAATCAGTCTACGATGTTCATTTGTCTCCTGTAGTACTTGGTCATTGGTTTTTCTATCTGTCCATGGTATTCTTTGCATTTTCCTCAGAAACCACATTTCTGCAGCCATCAGATGCTTTTCAGCTTGACTGCTCATTGTCCAAGTTTCACATCCATACAAAAGAACAGGCTCTATGTATCCCCTCAACACTCTTTTTCTCGTTTCAATTAACATCTTCTTATTGGTCAGAATGTTTTTCATCTTGCTAAAGGCTACTTTCGCCATGGCGATTCTTGTTCTAATCTCTTCAAGGCATCTCCCATCAGATGTTATAACTGTTCCAAGATAATTGTACCGATTCACTTGTTGAAGAATATTTCCATTTACTTGTATATTACATTGTGGCACTTCTTCCTTCCTACTGACGACCATAACCTGAGTCTTTTTACAATTTAATTCTAACCCCAGTTGCTCAATGTGTACAACAACCGCATCTACTAATTGTTGCAGATCCTGCTCATTGTCTGCAATTAATACTGTATCATCTGCATATCTAATGTTATTGATGTTTCGTCCTCCAATGCTGATTCCATTTATATCCTCTACATTTCTGAAAATATTTTCACTGTACAGGGAAAAAAGATCTGGAGACATCACACATCCCTGCCTAACACCTCTCTTAATTGGCTGATACTGTCCCACTTCATTATCAATCCTTATTGCAGCTTGTTGTTTCCAATATATGTTTTTTATAAGTCTAATGTCTTTCCTATCAATTTGTAGATCTGCAAGCATATCCACCACGCTGACATGTCTAACGCTATCTTTATACAATTCAATTATAACCCTAGTTGTTCACTGTGTGCAACAACGGCATCTACCAAATGTTGCAGGTCCTGCTAATTGTCTGTAATCAAGACTGTATCATCTGTATATCTAATGTTATTGATGTATCTTCCCCCAATGTTGATTCTTTCCATATCTTCTACATTTCTGAAAATATTTTCACTGTATAGGGAAAAAAGATCTGGAGACATTACTCATCCCTGTCTCACAGCTCTTTTAATAGGTTGATATTGACCTACTTCATTATCAATTCTGATGGCAGCTTGTTGTTTCTAATATATGTTTTTTTTTAAAATTAATCGAAGGTCTTTTCCATCAATTTATAGATCTTCAAGCATCCTTATCATGTTGACATGTCTCACTTTATCAAAAGCCTTTGTGTAGTCAATAAAGCAAAGATATAGATCTATGTTTACTTCCATAGAACGTTTGATTACTGTTCTCAGCATATATACAGCATTTACTGCACTCTTGCCTTCTACAAACCCACATTGTTCTTCTCCTATTTCGGGTTGTATTTTCTTCCTAACTCTTTGCATAACTCTCAGAAAAAACTTCGTTATGTGGCTCATTATACTAATTGTTCGATGTTGATCGCATTCCAAGGTTCCTGATGTCTTCGGGATTGCAATAAATATAGAATTACATAATACAGAAGGTATATCTCCAGTATCATATATTGTGTTCAGCAATCTGATGACTTGGTCTATTCCATATTCTTCTAGATCTAGGGCATTGATCATTTCTGTTGTGATGTTATCTGGACCCGGGATCTTGCCAGTTTTCATATGGTTAAGAGCATTCTGAACTTCCATCTTCAAAATTGATGATCCTTCATTATTGTTCTGAAGATCATACTGTTATTCTCTTGTATCATCATAAAGGTCTTTCAAATAATCTGACCACGCATGTAAAATCCGATCTTTTTCTATTATGATTTTGCCATCTTTGGTTTGATGTCACTAATTCTTCTGTACATTAATTTGGTGTTCCTGGTATTGTGTTGGTTTTCAATTTCCTTGCAATTTGCCTCAAGCCATGTTTCTTTTGCTTTTTTGCATAGTTTCGTAATTTTCAGGTGAATCTCTTCATATTTTTGTTTGTTATTGTTGTTATTTCTTCTTTTTTTGCATGAATTTTAAGATGTCATCCGTCATCCAATTCTTGCAGCCTATTATCTTTAACTTTGGGATGGTTGTTTCTGTAGCTTGGTTGACTTATCTCTTTAATATGTCCCATTGGTCTCTGACATCTTGAAATAATATTTCCATATCGGATAATGCATTAAATATGTTCTTTACCTCTACGTTGAATTTATCTTTTATCTCCTCACTCTTCAGTGCCTGTAAATCAAATTTTGTGTTTCTTGGTGTATATTTGACTTTCTTAAATTTTATATGTATATTGCTTATAATTAATCTATGGTCTCTGTAGCAGTCTGATGTGATAAAGTTTTTGCGACTTTTACGGCATTTCAAAATCTTCTATTGATGAGAATGTAATTAATCTGATTTCTGATCTTGTGATCTGGACTCCTCCATGTCCATAATCTCCTTGGGTGTTGTTGATTTCAGGTGTTTCCAATAATCAAATCATGCTCTTTTTCCCACTGTACAAGTCTGCAATCTCTTTCATTCTGTTCCCCCAGTCCATACTTGCCTACTATGCATCCGTCCTGTTGATTTACAACTTTGGCATTAAAGTCACCCATTACGATATTTACTTCAGAATTCTTGTAATTCTTGAAGGCTTTCTCTAAATCATTATAAAATTCATAAATGCTGTCATCACTACTGTCTGCTGTTGGTGCATAACCTTGTATGACGTTGACATCAAAAGGTCTTCCACTCAACTTCACCAGTAACACACTGTCTGATACAGTCCAATATCCTTTGATCGATTTTGATCTCTCTGTATCCACTATAATTGCTATTCCTCGCTGTTTCTTCTCTCCACCGGAATAGATTATTCTATACTCCTCAGATATTATAATGCCCATTCATGTCCATCTGGTCTCACATATACCTAACAGGTTAATATTTAGTCTTCTCATTTCATTCTTAATGTTATCAAATTTTCCACCCTCACTCATAGTTCTTACATTCCAAGTTCCCACTTTCAATGTTGATATTGTTTTGCACTCAGTCGCCTGATGACGGTCTGGAGTCATCTGGTGCACATGACTACCCCTACTGGGCGAGGCTGCTCCTATGGAGCACCCATTTACGCCGTTTCTCTGATTATCGATAAGACTGCAGTACATAATATTCTTGGCATCTGTAAAGAAGGTAGTTTACCATTGCTTTTCTTCCTGACAGTGACCACACTGGTCGATGACTGTAGCCATTGTCTCACAAAAAAGAGATCCTCTGCCTGCCGTCATGAAGTTGGAGACCATAACCTACAACTATGGACATCACCGACAACATTGAGCTTCTATCTCAGGCACAAAATCAGACGCGGGGGAAATTAAACACAACTCATTGGAGACCACAACAATAATCCCCAAAATTCATAGCTGAAAGACAATAATAATGAGAATAAACAAGCACATGATCAGTCGATCTCCAATGGTAAAATCTCACTTTAAGGAATGACAGCATACACTTACTTAGGTAGCAATGTAGAAAAAAATGGCGGAACAGAGTAAAAAGTACAAAAGTCAAGAGGAGCTTTCATTCTCATCTCATCATCTCATCATGTTCCTCTTGCACCTTGCGGTGTCGAGGTGAAGTATAAACAGCGGGAGAGTGCCCGCTTATGGGCTTCATGTATCGATATTCCCATGGACTCTGTTATTCCCTGCGTCAATCGTTTACGTGGTCGGCCTCTTCCTATGCTTCCCTCTGGTCTGTACATCATTGCTTGTTGTGGTATACTATTAGTTGGTAACCTACTTGCATGGCCAAACCATTTGACTTGCTGTCTTCTAATAAAATCTAGTGCAGCTATAACACCCACTTTCTTCATTTCTGATCTTATCTCTTCTTAATACATTGGGTATTCTTCTCAGGAATCTCATTTCTGTTGTTGTGATTTTTCTTTTCTCTTTTTCTGTCATTGTCCAAGTTTGGCATTGGTAGCATAGAGTTGGTAGGAAGATTGTGTTGTAAAGTGCTTTCTTAGTAGTTATTGATATATGTTTGTTCTTTAGTATTGGTGCATTTGTCCAATGAGTTAGTTTGCCTTATTGCATGTATTTTCGATCTCGTCTTCTGACCTGCCATTTGATGATATTATACTTCCTAGATACTTGAAACGCTTTACTTGTCTCAAGGGATGTTCGTTTAGGTGAATCGTTGTTGCTTTTTCTTCTTTAGTCATAGTCAATACCTTTGTTTTACTTGTGCTAATTTTCGTGTTATGTTCCCTACACATTTCGTTTAGAATATTCATGCGTTCTTGTAATTAAGCTTCTGATTTTGCTATTAGTGTTTGGTCGTCCGCAAACAGGAGTTCTCTAATGGTTAGATTTGCAGATGGTTCTTCTTCTGTGTTCTCGTCATGCGGTATTCTTGCGGTCTCTGTTTGGCTGGTTTCTTTACATATGTTGTCTATATATGTTATAAACAAGAGAGGAGACAGGATACAACCTTGTCGTACTCAGATCTTATGGTGAAGGGTTGAGTGTCTTCCAGTTGCTCTCACTATGCATTCACTGTTGTTGTATAAGCTTCTACATAGATTTGTTAGATGTGTACTCACTCCATATTGTTTAAGGATTTCCCACAGCTTTCATTAAAAGTACAAAAGTCAAGAGGAGCTTTCATACCACGGGGAAATTTAAGGAAGTTGTTTGGGTCAGAAACATGGTGAACGGGTAAAAGTCAAATAAAGACTGTTGTATGGGTCAGAAACATAGAGAACGTCTAAATGTCAAGTCAAGACTGTTGTATGGGTCAGAAACATGGAGAATGAGTAAAAGTCAAATCAAGACTGTTGTATGAGTCAGAAACATAGAGAACGGCTAAATATCAAATCAAGACTGTTGTATGGGTCAGAAACATAGAGAACGGCTAAACACTTATCTTGATATTTTACATAAATAAACACACATAGTATTGTTTGGCGCTCACAGAAGGAGAAGAAGGAAGTAGAGACTAGAGGACTCACTAGGCAACAACAAATTTTAAGGCTATAGTTATCGACCATATAGCTTTCAACCTATACCGAAGTATAGCTTTCAAATTTTATGTTGTCTAGTGCGTCCTCTAGCCTCTACTTCCTTCGTCTCCTTCTGTGATCGCCAAACAATACTATGTGTGTTTATTTATGTAACTGTCTCAGTGGCCTCAACGGGTTGCCCAGTTGATTTCTTGATATTTTTAGACTTAAAAACAAACCACTCTTGGAATTCTGTGATCTCCAAAGAACCAGCCAACAACCAAAATTTGATCAAGGCAACTTTAGGCATACACTCTGCACTTACCGTCACCATCAAGGAATCACAGAAATTCAAGGTTAGTTAGTTAGTTAGTTACATATCCATTACAGGATGTAGCAGTCAACACCAGCATTTTTTGGGCATTTTGTGATTACTGAGCAATTTTACGTTCAGTAATTTGCCATTGCTTTCTGAACGACCGGCACTCATACTACTGTATGGAAACCAACGCAAGGTGGACTGCTTCCAAATCGCCTGCAGCTGTGTTTCGGACGCGGTAATCGGCATTACAAGCTGCGTCGGTAACTCCTTCGCCCCAGAGCGGTACAAGATACCTCCCAAAAATATATTGATAGTCATGCAAATGATCGCCTGTTCACGTCACGAAGAATATTGCGTACATGGTGTTAACCCTATATTGTAGATCAGTCAGCACTCGATGGGTGATGTGGTCAATACTACAAAGATCGCCTTCACTTCCCAGTCTACCTGGGAGGCCAGGCCAGTGAAGAAATCCCCGCTTATAAGTGAGTTCGAACACATGGCAACAGAACCGAGAAGTAAGCGTGCTAGTCACGGCACCACCTCGGCTCCTAAAGCTGGTCACTGCACCATCTCGGCTTCCTAAAGCTGGTCACTGCACCATCTCGGCTTCCTAAAGCTGGTCACTGCACCACCTCGGCTTCCTAAAGGTGGTCACTGCAATACCTCGGCGCTCCAACTCCAGTCACTGTATCACATCGAATCCCCAACTCTAGTCAGCGCACTACCTCGGCTCCCCAACTGATTCAGTGCCGAAAGATAACATGTCGCCAAATATGACCTCCCATTTGGACAGTAGAACGATACATCGCCACAATAGCGTTATCGTGTTATTTGTGTTGTTTCTAGATGATAAAGTACCTTGTCCACATTACTAAACAATACAGGTGATAAAGTACCTATCCACATTACTAAACAGTACAGGTGATTAAAGTACGTGTCCACATCACTAAACAGTACGGGTGATAAAGTACCTGTTCACATCACTAAACAGTACAGATGATAAAGTACCTGTCCACACCACTAAACATTACAGGTGATAAAGTACCTGTCCACACCACTAAACAGTACAGATGATAAAGTACCTGTTCATATCATTAAACAGTACAAGTGATAAAGTACCTGTCCACATTATTAAACAGTACAGATGATAAAGTACCTGTTCATATCATTAAACAGTACAGGTGATACAGTACCTGTCCACATTACTAAACAGTACAGGTGATAAAGTACCTGTTCATATCATTAAACAGTACAGGTGATAAAAACCTGTCCACATTACTAAACAGTACAGGTGATAAAGTACTTGTCCACATTACTAAACAGTACAGGTAATAAAGAACCTGTCCACATTGCTAAACAGTACAGGTGATAAAGTACCTGTCCACATTACTAAACAGTACAGGTGATGAAGTACCTGTTCATGTTACTAAACAGTACAGATGATAAAGTACCTGTTCACAACACTAAAAAGTACAGGTGATAAAGTACCTGTCCACATTACTAAACAGTACAGATGATAATGTACCTGTTCATATCATTAAACAGTACTGATGATAAAGTACCTGTTCACACTACAGAACAGTACGGATAATAACGTAAGTTCACATGACTAAACAGTACAGATAATAAAGTACTTGTTCACATCACTAAACAGTACAGATAATAAAGTACTTGTTCACATCACTAAACAATAGAGATAATAAAGTATGTGTTCACATCCCTAAACAGTACATATAATAAAGTACTTGTTCACATCACTAAACAATAGAGATAATAAACTATGTGTTCACATCACTAAACAGTACAGATAATAAAGTACTTGTTCACATCACTAAACAATAGAGATAATAAAGTATGTGTTCACATCACTAAACAGTACAGATAATAAAGTACTTGTTCACATCACTAAACAATAGAGATAATAAAGTATGTGTTCACATCACTAAACAGTACAGATGATAAAGTACTTGTTCACATCACTAAACAATAGAGACAATAAAGTATGTGTTCACATCACTAAACAGTACAGATAATAAAGTACTTGTTCACAGCACTAAACATTCCAGACGGCAGAGAGCTTGGTCATATTATAACAGAAACACTTGATCTAGAACATTTCAGTTTGAGTTCTCTGTTTTTTTTTCATTTGTGAGACCCTTATCTTGTGCACAGAACGCCGTGGACACTGTTCTCACAATGAGTCAACCAAACCAGTTGATGAGACCAGAGACCTGGAGTGAGCAGTTCAACGACGCCATCTCAGTGAACGCCGGTGAGTGTGTGGTCAATAGATTGCTCTTTCATACGTAAAGATTACAAGTCGGCGTGGCCGAAAGGATAAGAGGCCTCGCTATTAAACTTCCGGTCAGCTGGGGTAGGGGGTTCAATCCTTTCACCGGCATTAATTTTGACTTAAACGTTGACATCTCGTTCAGAAAGCAATGGCAAACTAGAGAATCAATATGGGGGTTGTTTGCAATGATCCACAAAGAACATGCAACATTGATTGATTGATTGATTGATTGATTGATTGATTGATTTAGGAACCGACATCACAGCATTCGGGGCATTCCCATAAGCGCTCCGTCCCCATCTTCAGAAGCCAGCGAAGAGTTCCAATCCCAGTAGTACCAGTAGCAATCTGGTTATATGTGCGTCTCGCCTTTCCTCTAAGCCAGAGGTTTCCAAACCACGGCCCGCGGGCCACTTGTGGCCCGCCAGCTGTCAGAAAGTGGCCTACGAGGCCTCGTTATTTAATATAATATATGTTAATAATTTCAAAAATGCACTCGGATAGCCCCGTCAGCGTGCGATAATTTGCGCCTGTTCAGTTCGCAACGAAACGTTATGAAGTCCCCATATCCCAGCCTTGTCGACCAATCAGAGTGCACAAAACCTTCAGCACGAAGTAATTGATTTGAAATGCAATTCTGCACTGAGATGTAAATTTCTGGAGCTATCTGCTTCACCTTCAGCTGATCATATGATTTCAGTCTGGCAACTATTGCCTGTCGGACAATTTGAACACTTGCTTTCATTCGTCCGGAGATACATTTGTCATTTTGGTTCGACTTACAGATGAAAGCAGTCATTTTCGGCAATGACCGTTATATTAAAAAAAAAAAAAAAACCGCTCCAGACTCACTGACAGTAGCCTAGCTGCGCTTATGACTTTGGGCACGACATTTTTGTGCCCAGACATTGATAAACTGGCATCTGAACTTAAGTAACTGATTATGAAGAACAGTTACAATTGTAAATTAATTACATTAATAGCGATTTTCGAAACTGATTTGAAATTTATTGTTAAATGAACTTTTGATTTTAAACCAAAAAATGACCGCAATGTAGTACTGACACTGACTGCCTTTAAGGTTTTAGAATTTTGTTGATGAAAGTTAAGAAAGGTAAGAATGATATTGCACGACTTTTATAATTTTATAACGTTATGGCCCGCTTAACTACCGAAAATAGTAGATATGGCCCTCTGCTTGAAAAGCTTGGGAACCACTGCTCTAAGCGTCAAGCATCGGCCAGGTACTTGAATCAGCTCTTTCTTGCACCAGCTCTGTCTTGCACCAGCTCTATCTTGAACCAGCTCCATCTTGAACCAGCTACGCCTTGAATCAGTCAATCTTGAACCAGCTCCATCTTGAATCAGCTACGTCTTAAACCAGCTTCATCTTGAACCAGCTCCATCTTGAACCAGCTCCGTCTTGAATCAGTCAATCTTGAACCAGCTTCATCTTGAACCAGCTACGTCTTCAACCAGCTTCATCTTGAACCAGCTCCATCTTGAACCAGCTCCGTCTTGAATCAGTCAATCTTGAACCAGCTTCATCTTGAACTAGCTACGTCTTCAACCAGCTTCATCTTGAACCAGCTCCATCTTGAACCAGCTCCGTCTTGAATCAGTCAATCTTGAACCAGCTCCATCTTGAACCAGCTACGTCTTCAACCAGCTTCATCTTGAACCAGCTCCATCTTGAACCAGCTCCGTCTTGAATCAGTCAATCTTGAACCAGCTCCATCTTGAATCAGCTACGTCTTCAACCAGCTTCATCTTGAACCAGCTTCATCTTGAACCAGCTCCGTCTTGAATCAGTCAATCTTCAACCAGCTTCATCTTGAACCAGCTCCATCTTGAACCAGCTCCGTCTTGAATCAGTCAATCTTGAACCAGCTCCATCTTGAATCAGTCAATCTTGAAACAATCAATCTTGAATTAGCTCCATCTTGAACCAGCTCCGTCTTGAATCAGTCAATCTTGAAACAATCAATCTTGAACCAGCTCCATCTTGAACCAGCTCCGTCTTGAATCAGTCAATCTTGAACCAGCTCCATCTTGAACCAGCTCTATCTTGAACCAGCTCCATCTTGAACCAGCTCCATCTTGAACCAGCAAAAACCTATTCTCAATCATCATTATCATCATGTGCCATACCGATAAGCGTGGGCGGTCATGTTTCGCCACCTTACTCGATCACCAGAGTCGTGGATCACCTCAGTTTTTTTGTCTCGACCATACAATGTGACCAAGCCATCCAGGTATTTACTTCGCTAATTGTCACCAAGTTCTCTAGTTTATTTCTTCTCATAGCGTGCCCAAAAAATGTTGATTGTCTACGTCTAATTTCTCTAATCAGTTTACGGATTTCATTTGCTTATTGTAGGACTTGCTCACTGGTTTTTCTGTCTGTCCATGGTATTCTTTGCATGTTCATCAGAAACCACATTTCCACTGCCAATAGATATTTTTCAGCTTGTCTGCTCATTGTCCACTTATTACATCCACACAAAAGTACAGGTTCTATGTAGCATATCAACACTCTTTTTCTCGTTGTAATTGACATTCATTTTGTTGGTCAGTATGTTTTCTATCTTGCAAAAGGCTGTCTTCGCGATAGCGATTCTTGTTCTAATCTCCTCAAACCACCTCCCATCAGATGTTTTTTCAGCTCTTCAATAGTCTCATTCATAGTGTCGCCACGACTGCGATCCGGGAAACATACATCTCCGTCTGTCAGGACTGTTCTAGCCATCTGCTTTCATAGCCTCTACGACAAAAGGCACCTCGGTCAAGCCAAACTATTTAGGCGCGTCTGAAGTGGGTAAGTCCGGATTGAACCCTAATGCCTTACAAGTGCCTGCCGTCTGTCATGCGCCATTTTGGGCAGTGTAAACTCCTGTGCCGTCAGTTCCTCTTCTTCTCTTACCATTCTTCTCCTTTGAGACATAGGCCCGTAACCACTCAACGGCAAGCCATCATGTCTTTCGCTATCTCCTACAGATCCGCCCATGTCCTTCAAATAGAGTTAATCTCTGTCTGTAATTATTTTCTACATGTGTTCTTAGGCTTCCAACTATTTATTTCGCTGTGTGTGCTCCAAACAAGAGACTGTCTAGTTGAGGTATATTTTTAATTACTGTGCAGTGTTTGAAAATATTGCCGGTCCAAGTTTTGCATTTACCTATTATGTTGCATAAACTTTACAGTGGGTGAATACAAAACTTGGACCGGCAATATTTTCAAATACTGCACAGTCATTAAAAATACACCCTGTACTATCCTCATGTTTTCTCTATGTGTGTCCTAGTCAGGGCAAAGGTCTTTTTTCACCTCCTGATTTATTGGGATTTGTTTGGTTCTTTCTATGAACTCTACATGGGTGATTCTGTGCCACTATTTCAGTCCCGTCTTTCTATGAGCTCTACATGGGTAATTCTGTGCCACTATTTCAGTCCCGTCTTTCTATGAGCTCTACATGGGTGATTCTGTGCCACTATTTCAGTCCCGTCTTTCTATGAGCTCTACATGGGTGATTCTGTGCCACTATTTCAGTCCCGTCTTTCTATGAGCTCTACATGGGTGATTCTGTGCCACTATTTCAGTCCCGTCTTTCTATGAGCTCTACATGGGTGATTCTGTGCCACTATTTCAGTCCCGTCTTTCTATGAGCTCTACATGGGTGATTCTGTGCCACTATTTCAGTCCCGTCTTTCTATGAGCTCTACATGGGTGATTCTGTGCCACTATTTCAGTCCCGTCTTTCTATGAGCTCTACATGGGTGATTCTGTGCCACTATTTCAGTCCCGTTTTTCTTCGCAGGCAGCAGTTCTTTTAGTCGCAATCCCGCATACCGCGCTCAACACACAACTGCTGGCCATGTGGAAGCAACCGCCTTGTGTTGGCTTTCATGCAGAAGCAGGAGTGGGTTCGCCTGATGCCGAGAGACACTGGTAACAGAGAAAGCGAATCCACGAACATACGAACGCGAGCGAGCGATCTAAAAAAAAAAAACCAAACAAACAATCAACGAATGGTAAGATTGCCGATCGTCCAGAAAACGGTGGCAAATTACTGAACGTAAACTTGTCTAGAAATCACAAACAGCCACCAAATGCCTGGGATTGACTGCGATGTCCTGTAAAGGATATGCGACTAACTTTTATTTAGTCGTTCTGCCGTTAGTTATAGTCAATGTATATACGCTCAACAAGAAAGTGGACTCGAAGCAGTGACATGGCCTATATAGGTAACATCAGAGACGTATGTCAATGGGAATGACATTTGCAGTTGTTACTGGAATTTGAATAAGGACATAAAATATAATTAAGAAATTCAGCGAATTGAGAAAAATCACACTTTCCGTTTCCGGCTGTGTTGACCGGACCACCTCTTGAATGTCGAGATTAGTATTCCTTTGTTTTATAGTGTTCATCGCTTCGTTTATCTAATTGCTGATACAGATTTCGGTCGAAACGTTTGCCCATATCTGTATGTGTGTTTTCCATTCTGCGAGCTTCTTTACTGATTCGGTGCAAAACAGAAAGAAGGTTTGAACCAGACAGGAACAAGTAGTATAATGTATATTTCCTTTCACTGAACATTAAAATTAGGGAAGATACACGAAACGAAACAAACAGCGCGATGATCCTAGAATGGCGATATGTTGACCTGTCGTCCTTGACTTGGGGACGTAAATTACAAGTACCTTTGAAGTCGGAGTGGGTTTGCCTGATGGCGAGGGACACTGTTAATAGGGAAAGCTAATCCACACGCAAAATTCAGTCCATCACTACTATGAATAGTGTGCATGGACTACGCTTGAGTGCAAAGCGAGCGTGCGCAAAACAATGGCGTTATGTCGTCCTTCTGTCCAAATGGGAGGTCATATTTGGCGATATGTTATCCTTCGGTACTGAATCAGTTAAACAGTGACATTTCGTTGGGCTGAGTCGTAAAACTACACCCACGCTTGCATTCTAATTACTTCATTGAGCATGATGAAGAAAGCTGCGACAGTTTTCCCGCAGATAAACGATTCCCTACATTGGTCCACAATTCATAAAGTTACGTTTAACTAAGTGCCATGGGATGATCAATTGTCTTTAGCGACTTTCCGTATCTGCCATGGGTTTATAAACAGCACTCTATTAACAATTGTCCGGAAGCAGTTTCATGCTATGCATCTGTGATGTCATATAGCCATCACATTTTGTAAACCTGGGCACACGGAGGGCTAGGAGGCCGATCTTTCCTATAACTGATCATTAGCGGATTAATTGCCATGGGATGATTAATCGTCTTAACAGAATTTCCGTACCTGCCGTAGGCTTATATACAGTAGTTTTCCCTAATTGATCTCCTTTAATTTCATATATAGTACAACCCGTCTGCTACCACATTAACAACTTTTAAGTCTTAACTGTAACACACCTCTATTTCCTAGTTTCCGTCACCCATGTTTGTTTGGTCCAAATCTACGTTTTCTTTGGCACTGAACCCGTTAAGAACCAACGGATCAAGCCGAGGTCATGAGCGTCCTTAGACAGAAACTGAGAGGGGACAACCTTGACATGCGTTAGGTATATGGTGCAGCCTCCATATTTCTATAGACCATAAAGTAGCGGATGTGTGATGTGGTCAGTATTACACCGATCGCTTTTACTTCCCTGAACATGTGGTAAAAGAGGAGAATGGCGCCAAAAAAAAATAAAAAATAAAAAAACAAACAAATCATACACTACAGAAAACACTTTTAGTATCCGTAATGCTTAACATGTTTACGTTTTCAACTTTATTTACAGAAGTGAATTACCTACCTGGTATGTAGATTTTGTGAAATTGTAAAATGTGTTTACGTGCTCATGTCTTAAATATTGATAATAAATTCAGTTTATTCTGGTTGGCACTCAGAGTTTAATGTCGTTGATAAAGTTGTGGTTGGTTTCAGGTTGATCACATCTTAGTTCAGATGATTGTATATTAATGACCGACCCAAAGATGTTATCAGATACTATTATATACATATACATGTGTATATTTAAAGAGAGAGAGAGAGAGAGATAGATAGAGAGAGAGAGAGAGAGAAAGAGAGAGAAAGAGAGAGAGAGAGAGAGAGAGAAACAGACAGACAGACAGGCAGGCAGATAGATAGAGAGATAGAGTCAAGGGTTCGAATTCAGCTTCGGACGATTTGGAAGCAGACCGCTCTAGGTTGATGTCAGTGATACGAGGCTTCGGACGCTCAGAAAGTAACGGCAGGCTACTGAACATAACTTAATCAGAACATACCACACAGTCAATAAATGCTTGGGGTGATTGCAACGTTCTGTAAGGGACATGTAACTAACTTTGAGTAGAGAGAGAGAGAGAGAGAGAGACAGAGAGAGAGAGAGAGAGTTAGAGAGAGTGAGATCTAGAGAGAGAGTGGGAGCGTGTCAGAAAGTGAGAGAGAGAGAGAGTATAAGAGCGAATACACGGTAATTACTGAGAAAGCACATATGTAAAAATGCTATAGACATAATGGCTAGATAAATAAAAACACATGGTATTGTTTGGCGCTCACATAAGGAGAAGAAGGAAGCAGAGACTAGAGGACGCACTAGACATCATAAAATTTGAAAGCTATAGTTACCGACCGGTATTCGAACCTGTCACCTCCAAATAGCGACAGCGCCTCGCTGCAGGAACAAGTGTACTTCGACGCATGGCCAACTAGACACTAAAAAAAGTGTCTTCAGTAGACATGTCTATCATATACATGGTCATGCTTCGAAGTACACCTGTTCCTGCAGCGAGGCGCTGTCGCCATTTAGGGGTCCCGGTCGGTAACCATAGCTGTCCAATTTTATGTTGTCTAATGCGTCCTCTAGTCTCTACTTCTTTCTTCTCACTTCTGTGAGCGCCAAACAATACTATGTGTGTTTATTTATGAAATTGTTTCAGTGGCCTCAACTGGTTCTCAAATCGATTTCCTGTGTAAGAAATAATGGCGCACGGTCGGAAACGATAGGTGATTGCGCTGATAATGCCGTAAACGCGGTCAGTCGTGGGTTAGACGTCTTAGCTCATCTTCCGCTAAGAGAGGGAAAGATTGACCAACTACTTCTCCATGTACTCAGGCCTACAACATGTGATGGTCTTCCCTGTCTCACATCAGGTTCCTGCTTCTGGGCTATATATATATATATATATATATATATATATATATATATATATATATATATATATATATATATATATATATATATATATATATATATATATAAAGTAATGTAATGTACAGTTAAACAAAGTAAAATAAAACAAAGTAAAACTACTGTTCTCAATCAGCCACAGACGATCTAGGAACAGATCGCTTTGCGTTGATTTCGATGATATGAGTGTCGGGGGTTTGGATAGCATTAACACAAATTATTTTGCTTAGAATGCCTTAATGTAGTCACTGTAGTGTCACCTCTCTGGTTTATATGTTGTTGTGTATTCTTGTGTGTATACACTGATGTCGCAGCCAGTGACGTCACTGGGGTTGGTGTCACCCAGTGCGGTAAACTCTTGGTGTCACCCCTCTAGACTTTCACCATGGTCTTCTTCCGAGTGTTCCTGTACCATATATAATCGCATATAGTAATGTTTGTAATATAAGTCAAAAAGTTAATAAGGACATAAGAAAGAAAACAAATTGAACAATATAACTTCAATACTTCAGGTAAAACATAAATAAAGAACTTCGACAAACTCGGACAAAGTTAAATTTTTGTTATTTTGCTATGTCTGCTTTGTCGAATTTACAATTTTTTTTATTTTGGTGTCACCCCTTGATGGTGTCACCCGGTGCGGCCCGAACCCCCCGCACCCCCCTAGTGACGCCCCTGGTCGCAGCCAACCCCAACATGTGTTTGTTGTTCGTGCTTCTTGACAAGTTTACGGTCAATGGTTTATCATTGCTTTCTGAGCAAGTTTACTGCCGAAATGTTCTTTGTTTTCAGTAATTGTATTTTGCAAAAGTGTCCTATAAAACGTGTTTGTATACTGGTCAATGGAAACAGTCTTTACAGGTTTGTTTAAACAAGAAGAAAGCAGTGTGGAGGGATAACACCTAGTTCTCCACACCCGAAACTCTGGCAAAGATTAGCAACTGAGGAAGAGCAAGTAACCTTTGTGTTAATGCTTTCTCTGGCCTGAATTGTGTTCATGATAAACTCGCTAAAAGCGAAATTGTCATTAACTATAACTATAACTTAACTATAACTCGACAAATCTTAGAGCGGGAATTTATCAAATTTCCTGAGTGTGTCTGCAGTTCGAGGTTAGTTGATGGTTTGTTTAACCTGCTCGGATAATGGCAGTAAATTAGAGGGTTCCGAACTGGTGCTGCGAACGTTAAAGAATCACCGATAGCTGGAAATCCTAAAGGGTAGGTTGTAATCACCCTACTCCATGGCAAAATCCCCGAAATAGAAAGTATTTGGCAGCAGACAGCCTTGCGTTGGGTTTCATACAATCGTATGAGTGCCGGTCGTTCAGAAATAAATGGCAAACTACTGAACGTAAACTTGCCGAAAACATCACAAACAGCCAAAAAATGCTGGGGTTAACTGCAACGTCCTGTAAAGGATATGTAACTAATTAACGTTTAAAAGCAGACAGAACTCTAGATTTAAAATACAATGACATGTTAGCAAAACTTATATCACTCGTAGGAAGTAATAACTTAGGACAAGACCTCATATATATTCACGGGTTATGAGCATTGGCTGGATCTTTTCTTCAGGACACTCTTTTGTGGTTGGAAATGAACAGTCAGACAGATTGGCTGGTGCCGCATCATTGAGGGGTGATTTGATGCACGATAAAGCAGATGTGATGAAGGCCCTCTGGGAAAATGTGATTAATGTAGAAAAACAGATGGAATATCATGGTCTAGACAGAATGCAGCAGCAAGGGGTGGTCAGAGGATCTGGTCGACAGTCGTCACTCAGAGGTAAAGAAAAACGAGCATATAATCAGATTGCAACGGGCACCTTTATTATTGGACTCTTTGCTGGCTGTTAAAGATGAGGACTGAGCGCTTATGGGAATGCTCCAAGTGCAGTGATGTCGGTTCTTGATTCAGCTCAACTCAACTCACTCAACTCAACTTAACTCACCCCGGAAAGGCTAACCCGGTCAACAAACGCTCGGATGTGTCGGTCTAACGGCGCAAGAACGCAGCTCTGCTATAAACAGGCACAACGTAATCACGTCCGAAAACAACTTTCCCGATGAACGAAGAAGAAGAAGAAGAAGAAGAAGAAGAAGAAGAAGAAGAAGAAGAAGAAGAAGAACTTAACTCAGCTCAACTTAACTCAACTCACTCAACTCAAATCAACTCACTCAACTCAACGCAACTCACTCAACTCATCTCAACTCAACTCACTCATCTCAACTCAACTCAAGACCTCATATATAACAAAAGTGAAATACCCCTCTACACGCCTTAAATCTTATTACACATATGTTTTGGGAACGCTATGTTCTTTTGCCAACCGGCATTCCAGGGGTTAAAGGGGCTAAATGCCAGGAGACCGTTTTAATTGCACCGTGTATGTAGCAGTCTTCTTTCCGAAGAGAGACGCACAGTACACTAACACTATAAGGGGGGGGGGGCCTGAGTGGTCTCGAGGTTTAGTGTCCGCCTAGAGTGCTGGAGGCCCCGGGTTCAAGCCCCGGTGAGGGCCAGGATTGTTTAAAGTGGACTTCAAGTAGCAAAATTTCTCCTGGTCTCTGGGTTGTGGGATCGGATGCCCGTGTGTATTGTTGCGGACGTAAAATATCCCTTGGCAGTTGGAAATCGAAAAAGAATAGCCTAACGGCGCTGCCCGGGCAAAATTTCGAGTTAAAAATCTACCCAAAGTATTTCTGGATCCTCGCCAGTGATAGGGAGTCCGTGCAATGAGCTGAGTTTTTCCGGACTCAGGCTTGAGTTAGGAGTTGAACGGAGCACTTATGGATTGTACCCGTTTGCCGTGATGTTGATCCGTCGACTAAACTAAACTAAACTAAACTAAACTAAACTAAACTAAACTAAACTAACACTAACACTAACACTAACCACTAACACTAATACTGTAGTTCTGATGACGATCCCCATGGGTCTCAGAAGAAAAATAAAATTGAACGACGGAGGTCGGAAACAAACCCACTACCTTCGCAACGCGAGGTAGGCGGTATTGACTCCTTCGCCACAAGATGGATCATTGAGCCTCAGGTCAGTTGTGACAATCCTTCTCTATCCGGATTCCAACCTATGACTGCCGGGCCCGCAAGACCGATATATACACGACAATGACCTATGACCATGACCTATCACCCATGACTATGACCTATGACTATGACCTGTGAACTATGACCTATGACTGCCGCGCCGACAAGCCCGATATATACATGACTATGATCTATGACCTTGACCTATGATTGCCGGGTCGGCAGTATCGATATATACATGACTATGACTATGACCTATGACTACGACCTATGACTAAGACCTATGGCTATGACCTTTGAATATGACCTTTGAATATGACCTATGAACATTACCTATGAATATGACGTATGTCTATGACTTATGACTATCAGGCTGCCAAGACCTATAAATACATGACTATGACCTATGAAGCCACTATCTCCCATGGACACCAATCCCTTGCAAATTAATTTCCGAAATGCGGCTGACTTGGTCACATGATTATAAATCTGAGTCTGGGGCCCTAATTATAACTTTTCTTACGAGGTTGAACTGGGTAGGGATCATGGAAAACTGACCGACTGACCGATGACCTGTGGCGGCCCGGCCCGCAGGACCGATTTATACGTGGCTGATATAGTTGCGGCATGGTATTAATGTGCTTGTTTAGCGTATGCATGTATTCACACCATTTTAACGACCCCGCAGATGATGGCGATTACACTTTCGTGGACATCCAGCTGCCCACACCCGGGGACTACGTCTTCCATTTCCTGGCGCTGGTGTGGAAGCTACTAGCAGCCCTGGTGCCTCCGACAAGTAAGTCAACTATTTACCAGACATTCCGAGTCTAGGGTTCGATATCTGTCGCAGGAGATTTGAGGGTAGATCGTCGTGTGTTGATTTCGTTGGCATGAGCGATGGTCGTTCATTAAGTAACGGCAAACTACTTAACGTAAAATAGTAGATGTAGTAGTGTAGTGGCTAACCGCCCGCCTGCCGATACGGTGGTCATAGGTTCGATCCGCATCCGGGCGGATTCATATTAAAAAAAAATGAACTGGGCTCCCAGGTCGAGCTAGACTAAAGTGGGTACCAGGAAATGTATTGGGAAGTAAAGGTGATCGGTGTGATACTAACCACATTACCCACAGTGTCGATTGATATATTCAAGTACGGGTCTTTCGCATTATGTCCAGTGCGTTGTAAAGGATCCGTATAGGGTGTGTTTTTAATGACTGCGCAGTGTTGGAAAATATTGCCGGTCCAAGTTTTGTATTCACCCTCCGTAAAGCTAATGCAACATAATAGGTAAATACAAAACTTGGACCGGCAATATTTTCAAACACTGCGCAGTCATTAAAAATACACCCTGTACTTATTATAATCTGCTCTTACATGTGAAAATATGATAAATGTATTACATTTCTGATATCTCTGCATCAGCGTCTGTGGCCTAGGCGGGTTCACAACTCCGACACACTGGGGTAGAAATCGACAGCATGCAATTTGGAAGCAGATCATTATGCGCTGATTTCCATGACAGTATGAGCGTCGACCGTTAAGAATGCAATAGAAAACTACTATACGTTAAATTCCTTAGAAGATTACAAACAGCCAAACATGTCCGCAGTTGATTGGACCGTCCTGTAAAAGGACATGCGACTGTTAAAAATCTCTCTCCGTTGAGGTTGATTGTCGGTATTGGTAATGATCACAACTTAAGTTTTTGTGAATGTTAATGTCAAATCCATATAGTGTAATTGGCCCAATTACTTGCTCTGCCAGTTCTTCTGGTTGATTTCTGTTCGCTTCCCGCTAATAACCCTGCAACTTCATCTGCATACCCAAGGTTGCTGATTATTCTGACCTTGATGATCGGTTCAAGCATGCTTCTAAATTACTGTGTATAATTTAGAGAGGCATCGTGTCAACACACTTGGTCAGTCAGTCGCTCACTTACAAACTGACAGACTGGTTGACTGACTGACTGACTGACTGACTCACTCTCTCCCTCACTCACTTACAAACTGACTGACTGACTGACTGACTGATTGACTGACTGACTGACTGACTGACTGACTGACTGACTGACTGATTGACTCACTCACTCACCAACAAACTAAACTCATTGATCCACCCACACACCCACTCACTCACTCCCACACACACAAACTAACTAACTTACTCACGCGCCCACCCGCCCACCCACCCACTCACTCAAACACTCACTCAATAATTCACTCACCCATCCATCATCTCACTCACTCACTCACTCACTCACTCACTCACTCACTCACTCACTCACTCACTCACTCACTCACTCTTTCACTCACTCACTCATTCACTCACACACACGCCTGGCTATTTATTTTTGCATCTCTATCTGGGATAGTTAATTAGTTCTCTATCCGACTGTTGCCTCTTGTCCCCTATACAGGTTGCTAATCAGTCCCACATCTGTTTCATCTAAGCCTTGTATCTTGAAGGCATGCAATCATCTGTTTACCTTCTTGTTTTTGTTTGTTTCTTTGTATGTTTTAAGTAAAACTTCCGTACTAAAGCCGGTGTGAGTCGGAAACATTTCCGGGTCGAGAACTGAAGACCGCCAGCTCTAACTCTGGAAGGCCGGGCGCCATATTTGGGATATTTCTAATCGTCCGTGGCTGTTGTGGTGGTGTAATGGCTAGGCGCTTGTTTGCCGGCCCGGTGGCCATGGGATCCACATTCTGGAGGATTCGAATATTTACACAAATGTATCTGGACTGCCAGTTCTTCTTCTTCTGCGTTCATCCGGAGTTTTTTTTTCGGACGTGATTGCGTTGCGCATGTTTAGAGCAGAGCTGCGTTATTTACGCTGTTAGGCCGACACATCCGACTTCGGCGGGTATTTGTTGACCGGCTTAACCTTTCCTGGGACTGCCAGTTCGACCCAGCCTAAAGTTGGTACCAAGAAATCTCTTGGGAAGTAGCGACGACCACATTCATACGAGGGGGCTTTAAATGGAAACCCTACTGTTGTGTGTGTGTGTGTGTGTGTGTGTGTGTGTGTGTGTGTGTGTGTGTGTGTGTGTGTGTGTGTGTGTGTGAAAATATATTCCGAAACAGCAAGGAACAAATGTATAATTTTTCGATGTAGTCACCACTGCTTTCAATGCTAGTCCTCCAGCGCCGTTAAAGTGCTTGGATTCCTGTAGAAAAAAAAAGTCTTGCGGGTCTTGCCTGATTCGGCCGTGAATAGTTTGTCACAGAATTCATGCCGCATTGAAACTTTATACTCCACTCATACACTTGCTGGATTGACAGGCATGCATCACCATACTGGACCTTCATTCGCAGATGAATTTCTATAGATTTCACCCCTTCACCGAATAAAAAAAAATAAAATAAAATAATTAAATTAAAAAAAAAAAAGGAAAACAGAACGCTGCTCCTCTGTGGTGCACGTCAAAAGTGGGGTAACCATCTTTAAAATACCTTTATGACGTTACCATGTTCGCCTGCACCGTGATGCCAAGTGCTGACCACCTTAACATCCTTAACAACAATATTGACAGGTTACAAGACGGTGGCATGGTTATCTTATATATAAAAGGCAATGTATGTGTCAGAATCTTGCATTCAGCAATAACACAGTTTCGTAATCACTAACAGATGTGATACAAACACTGTCACAGAATGACTTTACGTGACACACTGCAAATACAATTCAAACACTTTATTCACATTTCTCACTCCTCACAACCATTACACGCATCGCGCAATTTCAACAGCGATGCCATAATACAATCAATAGATATATAAATGCAATGTATACAACTCACAATCATACATACCAGGCGCACAGTCTCCTATACTCACACAGGCTTTCTATCTATTGGCGTTCATACACACAAGTCATACGAGCACCATTCAATCCGTCTGTCCTGTATAACAGTCCCAAGCTGTCTGGCGCTAACCACTGTGAGTTCTCGCTAGTCGGGGTTGTGTCCCTGCGTGGACTTCATGTCCCACGCATGCACCGACTGACCATTCCTGTCACAGCGTGGTTAGTGTCGCTCACAGGCGGACCTGGCCGTAATTTCCAGGCGTCGTTGACGACGACGCGGTAGAACTGGTGGGGAGATTATGACATTCTCCCGCCCTCCTTTTCATGAAAGGAGAATCCTTTCATGTAAGCTATATACATTTGGGTTTATTTATTAAACCTGTCAGAATCGACCCATTGTTTGCCATCTGACGTGACACTTTGGTTTATATTGAAATATGTAGATAATTGTAAGCTATATACACACACACTCCAATGATGCTATCAAGCAACACTACTCAAGCACAATCCACTAGATGGATTCTTACGTTAGTTGTAATTTGGCACAGCCAGTCCGGTAGCTATCAGCGATTTATGCTATCTCTCAAGCCACGCAACCACCTCTCGACAAATAAACAAAAATTACAAATACGACATGTCAGGCCGCGAGTCCTCTTCCTATAAGATGACTTCAACATCTGACCCCAACCTCATATGGTCAGCAAGTCTCATGTAGGTCTACAACTTCGGTAATTACTTCCATGCACAGTTGATGTCATCTTGATGTATCGCCAATCTGGCAACACGAGGACGGTTGCTATACCTGTTACACATTACCACTAATTTCAATTGTTTCCCTTGGTTTTGTAATCAGTGAAACAATACAAAATCTATGGGCGATAATTTCAACATGCTTTCAAAGAAAATAAATTACATTGGTAAATCAATTTCTAAGCGTCATAGTTTGATGCTTATTGACAATAGTGAACCAAATGTCACTATTGAGAACAAGTTAATCAACTTATGATTCTCAGATTACATCTATCAAAATCCTTACATACAGTTTGTATATGCAAAATTTCAGCTCACAAAGTTTATATAAAACGTCAATTCTTTGTGAGAATTACACTTTAGTCTGCTAGTTTTTAAATTAATTACACAAATACCGGAAGTACACAGCTGGTGTGTTAAGATGTAGCTAACACAATGTTCTTCCGTCGGGATGTTCTATAAACGAACGGAGTACACAGTTCATAAGAACAGCTGCTGGATTACTCTTTCTTTCGAAGTATAGATTAAAGTGTTCTGTAGAGTTCAGATGTCACTGTCCCTCTCGCACAGATTAAAACAAGTTGGAACACTCTGCTCAGCAGGTACTACGGATACTCGAACAGTTCAAGCAAAGTAAGTCTTGAAATCATGTAGCACTGTTCGTTACAATGTTCATACATATTTAAAATAATATTCCCTTTCGATCACATACCACACAAGTATTCATCACAATTATTACAATAATTATAAGATATATATATACTATATTTACATTGGGACATTGTCCCTATCACAATTTCTACACAGCGTTTCTGAAATAATTTCACTATTCGCCGTGTTGCTGAGCGCTATACTAATCTGCAGATTACTTATTGGTCTGCTGTGTGCGCTCAGGCACAATTAGGCTTTCGGATGTGTCGTAAGGACATCTGGAAAGAAGGTCGGCAATCGTATTTTGTGTGCCACGGACATTCCTGACTTCAAAACTGAAATCTTGTAGTAATAGTGACCATCTTGCTACCCTGTGGTTAGTAGGAGTTCCAGTCGGATGATTGTCAACGGACTGTTGTCTGTCTCGACTATGAAATGTTTCCCAAGAAGAAATCTGGATAATTTTCTAACAGAGTACACAAGAGCAAGGGCCTCAATTTCAGGCGTCGACCAATTTTTTTCTCTTGGTTTTAATTTCCGACTTACGTAGTACACTGGGTGAAGAATTTGGTCGTGCTCTTGCAATAATACTGCCCCGATCGCTATGGAGCTCGCGTCTGTTCTCAATCTGAAAATAGTGTCCAAATTTGGTAATTTAAGAATCGGGTTACTAGAAAAGTAGGATAACACTTTTGTAAATGCAGGTCTTAGACATTCGCTGTTTACAATTTTGATAGGTTTGTCCTTCGTTAGTAGGTTAGTGAAACATTTCGTCAACGTAGCAAAATTTGGTATAAACTGTCTGTAATAATTTAACAGACCTAGGACACTTCTCAATTCTTTCTTTGTTGTCGGAAGCGACAATTTAAGAATTCTTGACACGATGTTGTCGTCAGTAGTGACAAAGCCGTTACAAATTTTATAACCCAAAAATGAAATTTCTTGGTAGGCTATGTCGACTTTCGATGGTTTGACTGTCAGTCCGTGGTGTCTGATACGGTCAAATGTCTGCTGTAATGTTGTTACATGGTCTGTCATAGTCTTTGTATGTATACAGATGTCGTCCATGTAGGAAATTATATTAGGTATGTCTGTCAGTAGAAGTCTTGTCATCCGTACAAATGTCGCAGGGGCATTGACTAGCCCGAATGGAAGCTTGCACCATTCGTATAGACCCCAGGGTGTGGCAAATGCTGTCAGATGTATGCTGTCATGATGTACCGGTATTTGCCAATACCCTTTCGTCATGTCCAGTTTTGTAAAGTATCTTGAATCTGTCAGTTCAGTCAGTATGTCTTCACAGTTGCTCATTGGTTCTAAATCCAACTGTGTGATATTGTTAAGTTTCCGATAGTCAACACAGAGTCGTATGGTGTTGTCCTTCTTTTTCACAATCACTATCGGTGAACAAAAATGTGACTGTGATCGTCTGATGATGTGGTTCTTCTCTAGGTCTAGAATTTCCTGGTGTAATTTCTCTTTGTAGTGTATGGGAATGGAGTATGGTCTGCACTTTATTGGTGTGTTGGATGTCAGAATAATGTGATGATGCACTAAGTCTGTTTGTCCTGGATGGTTGGAGAAAATACTACTGTAGTCTTGTAACAGTTGTCTGCAATTGTCGGTCTCTGTCTGAGTAAGATTAGGATTTATTTTAATGTCATGCAGATTGTTTGTCGTGTCAAGTGATGGGGTCGGTATTTCGTCGGTCTCGTCATCGTCTGTGTGGTCCACTATCGTTGTGCTTGCTGCTGTCTCGTCTTGGTCTTCGTCTCTGTTGTAGTACGGTTTTAACATGTTGATGTGAAATATTTTGTGTTTGTTCTTTACTTCTCTCAGTACTTTAAACGGTCCTTGCCATGAGTCTGTCAGTAAGTGTCTGTCGCTTGGCAAAAGAAGTAGTACGTCTTGTCCAGGTGTCAGTGTTATTGTCCTATTTCCTCTGTTTGCATACTGTCTGTAAATAGCACCAGATTGTTTCAGTGCTTCTTTAGCTAATACACAAGATTTCATTATCCTATCTCGCAATGATGTTACATGTTCATATGATGATACTGGTTTATGTACAGTTACACTTTCAGTTAACATAGAATGGTACATAGATAATAGGCCGCGTGGTTTGGCTCCATATACAAGTTCAAATGGTGAGAAACCTGTACTGGAATGAGGTACTTCGCGATATGCAAATAGTATGGCAGGTAAATAAGTATCCCAGTCTTCAGGGTGTTCCTGGGTAACTTTAGATAGCATATGCTTGAGATCACCGTTCATCTTTTCTACAATTCCCGTAGAATGAGGATGGTATGGGCTATTAAAACACTGCTTTACTCCTAACAATCTAGTAAAGGTTTGAGTGGCTGCAGCTATGAACTGACTTCCCCGATCTGAGAGAATGGTATCAGGAAACCATACTCTAGAAAAAATGTGGAAGAAAACTTCCATTACATCCTAGGCAGTTATGTTTTTAAGTGGAATCGCCTCAGGACATCTGCTACATAGGTCAATTAATGAACTTATTTCCTCTTAATGTCACATAGTTTAGAGGACCTACAATATCAACAGAGATCTTTTCGAAAGGTCTACTTGCTAGATCTGTTATTTGTAGTCCAGCTTGCGGGTGTTTACCCTTTTTTAACAAGCTTCTGGCAGATGTCACAAGTTCTGCAATATTGCTTGGTGTCACTGTAGAATTTAGGCCAATAGAACTGGGTTAGTAATCTAGATCTAATTTTCGAATAAGCCATATGCCCTGCGAAGGGTATATCATGTGCTAGATGTAATGCTTGAATGCTTGTTTGCGGTGTTCGGTTGGTAACACCGTTTGCTCAGTGGTGTTGGTGCCCTTGGTGTAGTACCGTGCAAGGATACCACCTTTTAGGGCAAAATGCCATCTAGCATTCTTTGTTATTCTTGGCTTTTCGCCTATTAAATTAAAATATTTGTGCAAAGATAAATCGGCCTTTTGGGCTGTTATGAAATTTTCCCTCATGGTCTTAGGAGGTAATATAACTGGGCTTAACATTTCCAAAGCCTCAGTCTGGTTAATTTGATCTTGCACTTTTGCAGCAGATCTAGTTACTGCATTTGAAATATCAACAACATGAAATGGTGATGTTACATTTAGACCAATACAATCATGTGATGAAGTTAATGAATTTGCAAACATACATTCATTCGAAGATCTTTAAAATGCCTTTATGACGTTACCATGTTCGCCTACACCGCGATGCCACGTGCTGACCACCTTGACATCCTTAACAACAATATTGACAGGTTACAAGACAGTGGCATGGTTATCTTATATATAAAAGGCATTGTTTGTCTGTATGTATGTATGTTATGCGTTCGCGAACGGTCCCTCCGATTGAGATGAAATTTTCTACACGTCTTCCTCTCATTCCCATGCTGCCAACTGTCATAGATTATTAGTGTACAAACAGTTATTTACTTAATATTATTTAATATTTTAATTTACATTATAATTTATAAATAGCAAGGGGACATAACTTTTAATAGCATTGCTATATATGTTAAATTGTTGCATATTTCTCAAATAGGTGAACCTTTTCGCTACAGTTATCTACAGGCATATGCGTTATAATCCTCCTCCTCCCCTCCCCTCCTCCTCCCCTCCAACTCCTCCCCTCCCCTCCTCCTCCTCTTCTCCTCCTCCTCCTCCCCTCGTCCTCCTCCTCCTCATCCCCCTTCTTCTCCTCCTCCTCCCCTCCTCCTCCACCCCTTCTCCTCCTCCCCCTCCTCCTCCTTTTTCTTCTGCTGCTGCTGTTGCTGCCGCCGCTCCATTTACCCAAGTTAATTGGGATGTAAAGATCTTTCAAGTGCTCTTTCTAATGCTTTTTGTAAGTTGGTCTTCGTTTATCTAAGGCTGTTCTCGATACCACCACATGATTTTTTCATGAAAATTGTACGACAACATTATGTTTTACATGAAAATTATACGACAACATTAAAAAAAAAATAATCCTAGCATTAAACGAAATTTTCTGTTTGCAACCAATAAATTATTAGACAGACAGACAGACAGACAGACAGACAGACAGACAGACAGACAGACAGACAGGGAGGGAGGGCGAGAGGGAGGGAGGGAGGGATAAACGGAGGGAGAGACGCAGGGAGAGACGGACGGACGGGTAGACAGACAGACAGACAGACAGACAGACAAACAGACAGACAGACAGATAGATAGATAGATAGATAGATAGATAGATAGATAGATAGATATATAGATATATAGATAGATAGATAGATAGATAGATAGATCCCCGCCAGGGACTGATCGAAGCCGGGCCGGGTCAGCTAGTTATAACTATAAACAGAGATGAATAATATGGCGCAGGCAAGGAGGAAGTTGTCAGAGATAGCAAAAGATAACAGGGTTCGATGTGAGTTGGTTTAGGGCCTATATCCGAGTAAGGGATAAAGGTTCAGGGTCCTCGCCGGTGCTACGGAGTTCGTGCACTGAGCTGAGATTATCCGGACTCAGGCTTGAGTTAAGAGTAGAACGGAGCATTTATGGGTTACACCCGTGTGCTGTGATGTTGATCCGTCGACTAAACTAAACTAACTAAGGGATAAAGGGCAGAGGAAAAAGAATGCATTATGAAATGAAGTGGTCACTTCCTTTCCTCGTCGCCTTCCCTTTCTAGAGACATCTTTGCTACACGCGTTATGTAGCTGCAGGGATATACACTCCAACGTCTGTTGAGAGAGACAGATCACATGTTGGCGTGTCTCAGGGACAAATACGTGGATAGTAAACCAGTTAAGCAGTGTGTGTTGCTAGTTAAAACCAATCTAGCATTATGTATTGCTAGTTAGCGTAATTCCTTCTTTCTCTCAGAATACTACTGATTAACGCAATTCCTTCTTTCCCTCATAATACTGATGGTTAGTGAAATTCCTTCTTTCCATCAGAATACTGTGGGTTAAAGCAATTCCTTCTTTCCATCATAATACTGCTAGTTAGCGCAATTCTTCTTTTTCCTCAGAATGCTGCTAGTTAACGCAATTCCTCATTTCCTTCAGAATACTGCTAGTTAACGGAATACCTTCCTTCCCTCAGAATACTGCCAGTTGGCGCAAACCCCCCCCCCCCCCCCCCCCCCGGAACACTGCTAGTTAGCGCAAGTCCTTTCCCCGAGAATATTGCTAGTATTATAATTGCTAGTTAATGCAATTCCTTCTTTCCCTCAGAATACTGCTGGTTAGTGCAATTCCTTCTTTCCCTCAGAATACTGCTGGTTAATGCCATTCCTTCTTTCCCTCAGAATACTGCTAGTTATCGCAATTCCCTCTTTCCCTAAGAATACTGCTAGTTAACGCAATCCCTTCTTCCCCCCAGAATACTGCAACGGTTGGGCTTGTTTTTTCGCATGTATAGTGGAACTTGGAATTATCACCACCGTTATTGGTGACTTGGCCGCTAGTCTGGGCTGCACCATTGGCCTCAAGGATTCATTCACGGCCATCTATTTCGTGGCCATAGGAGTAAGTATGTCCGGTGAGTAGAATATGTACACAATCCATAGTTTCGACTTCAGTTCTTTTCAGTGGACATAAACTCGGGAGCGAGTCGCGGTAGAGCAGTGGCTAGACGTTGACCAGCCGGTTCTGTGGACATAAACTCGGGAGCGAGTCGCGGTACAGCAGTGGCTAGACGTTGACCAGCCGGTTCTGTGGACATAAACTCGGGAGCGAGTCGCGGTAGAGCAGTGGCTAGACGTTGACCTACCGGTTCTGTGGACATAAACTCGGGAGCGAGTGGCGGTACAGCAGTGGCTAGACGTTGACCTGCCGGTTCTGTGGCCATAGTTCCATTCATATAGGATAGATATAAATAAAAGGAAAAAAAAAATTGAACTGGGCTCCCAAGTCGAGGCAGCCTAAAATGGATGCCAGGAAATGCTATGGGAAGTAAATGCGGCCGGTGTGATGTTTACAGCATCACACATCAAGTGTCGATTGACCATATCAAAATATGGGTCTAGTCGATTGACCGTATAAAAATATGGGTCTAACACTATGTGACCAATAAACATTAAAACATGTAAAAGGGTCCTTTACTTTATTTATTTTATTTATAAAATAATATTTTAGCTGTCTCTTCGGCAGTTTAGTGTTTGCATTTTCTCTATTGTGTTTCCAACCCAACAGTTGGTGTGGACCTATTGCTCCTTGTAATCCTAAGTGGCTGCTTTTGCATTTTGCCTAAGATGTGCAATGGTGTGCGTGCTGGCAGCTGCACACCATATCTGTTGATAATTGATAATGAAACTCCGCGCACTCAGACCTTCAGAATGTAATGGCCTTATCACATCTCATCCCCATGGTAGATTCATGCTTACGGACATGTTTGTGTTTGTTTGTTGGTTGTTTTATTGTCTTTTTCGGGAGAGAGTAAAATGTGTAGTATCTCACTTTTCTGTATTGATGTTGATACACCAGTTGTCTGTTCATTTTGTTACACTACTTGCAGATTCTTGTTACCTTTTCGAAGCTGTTGGTGTATATTAATCCGAGCACCATATAACTAGATCATCTGCATACATTGCTTTCTTTAAATCATGAGGTAGTTCTTTTATTAGGTCATTGCCACGTATCAGAAACAATGTCTTTAAATCATGAGGTAGTTCTTTTATTAGGTCATTGCCACGTATCAGAAACAATGTCTTTAAATCATGAGGTAGTTCTTTTATTAGGTCATTGCCACGTATCAGAAACAATGTCTTTAAATCATGAGGTAGTTCTTTTATTAGGTCATTGCCACGTATCAGAAACAATGTCTTTAAATCATGAGGCAGTTCTTTTATTAGGCCATTGCCACGTATCAGAAACAATGTCTTTAAATCATGAGGCAGTTCTTTTAATAGGCCATTGCCACGTATCAGAAACAATGTCTTTAAATCATGAGGCAGTTCTTTTATTAGGTCATTGCCACGTATCAGAAACAATGTCTTTAAATCATGAGGCAGTTCTTTTAATAGGCCATTGCCACGTATCAGAAACAATGTCTTTAAATCATGAGGCAGTTCTTTTATTAGGTCATTGCCACGTATCAGAAACAATGTCTTTAAATCATGAGGTAGTTCTTTTACTAGGTCATTGCCACGTATCAGAAACAATGTCTTTAAATCATGAGGTAGTTCTTTTAATAGGCCATTGCCACGTATCAGAAACAATGTCTTTAAATCATGAGGTAGTTCTTTTAATAGGCCATTGCCACGTATCAGAAACAATGTCTTTAAATCATGAGGTAGTTCTTTTACTAGGTCATTGCCACGTATCAGAAACAATGTCTTTAAATCATGAGGTAGTTCTTTTAATAGGCCATTGCCACGTATCAGAAACAATGTCTTTAAATCATGAGGTAGTTCTTTTATTAGGTCATTGCCACGTATCAGAAACAATGTCTTTAAATCATGAGGTAGTTCTTTTATTAGGTCATTGCCACGTATCAGAAACAATGTCTTTAAATCATGAGGTAGTTCTTTTAATAGGCCATTGCCACGTATCAGAAACAATGTCTTTAAATCATGAGGTAGTTCTTTTAATAGGCCATTGCCACGTATCAGAAACAATGTCTTTAAATCATGAGGTAGTTCTTTTAATAGGCCATTGCCACGTATCAGAAACAATGTCTTTAAATCATGAGGTAGTTCTTTTAATAGGTCATTGCCACGTATCAGAAACAATGTCTTTAAATCATGAGGTAGTTCTTTTAATAGGTCATTGCCACGTATCAGAAACAATGTCTTTAAATCATGAGGTAGTTCTTTTAATAGGTCATTGCCACGTATCAGAAACAATGTCTTTAAATCATGAGGTAGTTCTTTTAATAGGTCATTGCCACGTATCAGAAACAATGTGGATGCTATCGGGATTCATTTACTTGGTAGAAACTATTTGCTTTTGTGGCTGTCTTGTTCAGCTCCATCTTTACTATTACACAGGTAAGATTGTATCTACGTAGTCATGGCACCACAAAGAGATTGTTATTATTTAGCTCTAACAGTAATCACTTTCCCCACACCCCGTCGAATACGTCTTGTAAGATGTCCACATCGTCAACATGAATATTTCTCCTTGGAGTTACTTTTTTGCGTCCGCTCGTTTTTAACTCATGTGAACCTTACACGTGTTACTACTTCTAGTGCACTGGACTAATTATTGCGTGTGGATTAGCTTTCTTGTAATTTACGTCCCCAAATCAAGGACGAGAAGTCAACATTTTAGTCCAACTGACCGGTGTTGGTGTTGAACCCGCTACCTCGGCATCAGCACACTGGAAGTTTAAGGGCGAGCGCTCTTATCCATTCGGCCTTGCTGAAATGGCCTGCTTTTCTGTACAGTGACATTATCTTCTTCTTCTGCTTTGAAAAAAGTCGCTTAAAAGTCGACAGAGTCGACTTAATTGCACCGGGTTTTATCCCATATGGCTTGGTCTCTTTCCGCAGCGCGGAAAGCGTCGCACAAAGCACGAACTCCGTAGCTCTGGCGACGACCCACAGGAATCTCCGAAAAATTTAACTCGTGAACTGAAGGACGCGGCCCGGAATCCACAACCTTCGGAATCCGAGTCAAACGGCTTGACCACTTCGAAACGGAGACTCCGACTTTTCTGCTTTGTTTGCGAGGGAAGTCTGTCACGCCCAGTTATGCACCTCACAGGTCAGTATGTCCGGCTTCGCCATGTCTTTGTGTCAGGTTTACTGCCTCTAGACATTTTCCGCCTGTCTCCGTGGCCTAGGTCTTACGGACGCGATTCGAAAGCCTGCTTACCTGCGTTCGAAACACAGCTGCGACCGATTTGGCAGCAGACCGCATTGCGCTGGGTTTTAACGAGTTGGTATGGGAGCTGGTCGTTCAGACAGCAATGGCAAACAACTGAACGTAAACTTGCCAAGACATCAACAACAGCAATAAAATGCTGGTGTTGACAGCGATGTCTTGTAAATAGGATATGCAAAAAAATAAAAAAAAAGAAGACTAGACTGTTTCCAACCCAGGTAACGGGCTCTGTCTACCCATGCGTGGGTTTATGTTTCTAGCGATTTTGTCAGGACCGCGGCCTTACAGCCTACTCTGTGCGATTTCCAACTGCCGTGGGATGTTTAACATACACAACTCGCAGAAGGAGCCTCCTATTTTTCGCACTTATCCAAGAAGGCTAGGTTTCCCTTTTCACTACCCAATCCATCAGGGTGACGCGTGATGTCACCTTGGGGGGGGGGGGGGGGGGGGGAGACATTGGATTCTCTTAACAGGCTTTAGTATCGGTAGGATTATCGCCTCTATCCAAATCTGGGGCACAGCACCAAATATTCCAGATTGGCTATTGCATGTTTTAATTCTTTGCACGTGAGTAGCGCATCCATTATCTGTGCTTGCGCTCATCTACTTGTCCAGTTGAGATCTGTGCTGTTCTTAAACATCCTGTGTGCTGATACCGAGGTAAGGAGTTGAACTCCTACACCGGACAGTTGGACTAAAATATTGACCTATGGACTAAAATGTTGACCTATCGTCCTTGACTTAGGGACGTAAATTACAACTACCTCTGACGTCGGAGTGGTTCGCCTGTTTGCGAGGGGCAGTATTAATAAGGAAAGCTAATACAGACGCAAAATTCAGTCCAGTGCTACTAGAAGTGGTGTTATAGGCTACGCTTGAGTTCAAAGCGAGCGGGCAAAAAAAAAAAAGAACCTGTGTAATTTATTGTTTTCCTTGTCCCGTTGAGATCTGTGTAATTTATTGTTTTCCTTGTCCCGTTGAGATCTGTGTAATTTATTGTGTTTTCCCTTGTCCCGCTGAGATCTGTGTAATTTAATGTGGTTTGCCTGGTCCCGTTGAGATCTGTGTAATTTAATGTGGTTTGCCTGGTCCCGCTGAGATCTGTGTAATTTAATGTGGTTTGCCTGGTCCCGTTGAGATCTGTGTAATTTACTGTGTTTAGCCTTGTCCCGTTGAGATCTGTGTAATTTACTGTGTTTTCCTTGTCCCGATGAGATCTGTGTAATTTACTGCATTTTCCCTTGTCCCATTTAGATCTGTGTAATTTACTGTGTTTTCCTTGTCCCGATGAGATCTGTGTAATTTACTGCATTTTCCCTTGTCCCATTTAGATCTGTGTAATTTACTGTGTTTTCCCTTGTCCCGCTGAGATCTGTGTAATTTACTGTGTTTTCCCTTGTCCCGTTGAGATCTGTGTAATTTACTGTGTTTTCCCTTGTCCCGCTGAGATCTGTGTAATTTACTGTGTTTTCCCTTGTCCCGTTGAGATCTTGTGTAATTTACTGTGTTTTCCCTTTGTCCCGCTGAGATCTGTGTAATTTACCTGTGTTTTTCCCTTGTCCCGTTGAGATCTGTGTAATTTACTGTGTTTTCCCTTGTCCCGATGAGATCTGTGTAATTTACTGTGTTTTCCCTTGTCCCGATGAGATCTGTGTAATTTACTGTGTTTTCCCTTGTCCCGATGAGATCTGTGTAATTTACTGTGTTTTCCCTTGTCCCGATGAGATCTGTGTAATTTACTGTGTTTTCCCTTGTCCCGATGAGATCTGTGTAATTTACTGTGTTTTCCCTTGTCCCGATGAGATCTGTGTAATTTACTGTGTTTTCCCTTGTCCCGATGAGATCTGTGTAATTTACTGTGTTTTCCCTTGTCCCGATGAGATCTGTGTAATTTACTGTGTTTTCCCTTGTCCCGATGAGATCTGTGTAATTTACTGTGTTTTCCCTTGTCCCATTTAGATCTGTGTAATTTACTGTGTTTTCCCTTGTCCCATTTAGATCTGTGTAATTTACTGCTGTTTTCCCTTGTCCCATTTAGATCTGTGTAATTTACTGTGTTTTCCCTTGTCCCGTTGAGATCTGTGTAATTTACTGTGTTGTCCCTAACTTCAGTGTTACAATCTTGAGCACATTTGGTGTTTACGTAGTCTGCTACTTGCTTTGCTATACTGCATTGTCCGTCCTCCAGTAGAGAGCATCGTACAAAGCACAAAACTCGGTTGCTCCGGTGGTGATCCCCTGGGATCTCCGGAAAACTGCATTAGTGGTATGAACATTAGAGTTTGAAAACGAATTCCCGACCTTCAGTGGACAAGGCAAACAGTTCTACCACTACGCCACTGGGATACTTGTTACAGATGAGTATTAACATTTCTTTGGGAAAGAGAGCACAAACAGCCTTAGCCAACAAGAATTCAATATTAAGAATATTGGTTATGAGGACAATCAAAATTAAGGACAATTAAATATTTTGGGCAGGTGAAAAGACATGAAAATCTGGAAAAGATAGCTTTGGAGGGGGTACACTGGGGAAGCGATGATGAGGAAGATAACGTCATAGATGGATTCAGGATGTGATAAATATTTTACACACGTCTGCAACACATGCGGGACATCTGGGTTATGATAGAGATACATTTCGAAAGACTGTTATACGGGAACAGTTCTGCACAGGATGGTAGTGTGTATGAAAACAGGTAGATAGCTGTGCTGTAGCAACATTCAGACATTTTGCTCTTTTGCTGACTCAAATTTATTTAAGGAGTCATCGACTTATTGTTCCGTTGCCTGGCGGATAAACAGCACACATATGGCGTCATAGTGACGGACTCACAGAGCTTGCTTCGTGCTCCAGCTAACAAATCTAAGATAGGGAGCATCCGTTGGATCTTTTCCCCAGAGCATGGTGGTGTGGTGAGCAAGCAGACAAACTGACCGGTTCTGCAGTTCTGGGTGAGGGTATTGGTGCACGATAAGGCAGGTGTGGCCAGGGCCCTTTATGGATCGTGTGCGTAGTGAAGAAGAACAGACACACTGTCATTGTCTGGAGAGAATGATGTGGCAGGGTACCACATCCCCGAGGATCTGGAAAAAACACCCAGTTCTCTGAGGAAGGCCAGACGGACATATAACCAGATTGCACTGCTACCATTAGTATTGAAATTCTTTATTGGCTGTTCAACACGGAGCTGGTATGGGAATGCTGTGATATCGGTTCTTGACTCAACTCAACTCAACCCATCTCAACTTTGACTCAGTGAATTCCGGAACACCCCTACACGTATCAACCTTAGTTAGTCGCGATTCCAACTTCACGGCAAAGGATCGCCCCATTATGCTCCATTCCTATGCCAGTGAATGTCACACAAAATGCTCCTCACAGCCCCGTGTGAAATGTGGAACAGACAGGAGTTTCAACAAGACAACAGCCCGCACAGGCATGATATGCATAATGCCGCTGCCAGAATGCCAACACAAAAGTCCACCACGAAAAATACAGTTCATCGTCGATGGAAGAGGCAGTCACTAGAAAACCGGCAGCCACACATTACTGCATAAGGGAACCCAGTTCAGCACCCGACCGGCCGCCATTTTTCTGAACATGCAGATCACGCTACACACAACCGCGAACAGATGTAAAAGCACTCCACACGAAAATCAGCTCACAGTGTCGCTCTACTCACTCAGCTCAGTAGCTGGGCGACGGAACCATAACAACCTTTAGTTTACACGCTAGAGAATTGATGAAGTTTAAAACCGTTTACAACATGTCTTCTTCAATCTCTCTTTGTTGCTCAGATACGTTCAGCAGTAAACAGGCAGCTATCAACGAGAAGACCGCCGACGTGGCAATAGGAAACGTGCCGGCCTGCAACGCCGTGAACGTCTTCCTGGGCCTAGGCACTGCCTGGACGCTAGCTGCTATCCACCATGGCCTCAAGGGGAAGGAATTCTTAGTTCCAATTGATTGTCTCGCTTTGTTTGCTATCCTGTTCTTTGTCCTGTCGTTTCTGGCCATTTCTTTGCTCGTAGCACGCCGCCGGAGTTCCGTCGGGGGAGAGCTCGGTGGTCCGCCAGCCCAGAGAAGTGACGACCGTCGTTGTGTTAATTGCTCTGTGGATTGTATATTTGATCACATCCACGCTTATTATCTATTGTTACATATCAATAACCAATATTATAAATGTAAGTAAGTAAATGTCTCTTGTATGCGTCTTCATGCGCATTGGTCATATATAAAAAAAGGGTTGAAAGCTGTAAATGACAAAAAGATCATCTTCATTATGCTGGGTGTTATCCCATATGACTTCATAACTTTCCCGAGGGCGGCCTGCGGAAAGCACCGCACAAAGCTTGAATTCCGTAGTTTCAGCGACGACGCCGACGTGTCTCCAAGAAAATGCAATATGTTGCTAGACACATATTTACATAAACCAATCAGCACTCGTGGGAAAAGGTATGGAGAGGGGCGGGGTGGGGGGAGGGGAGAACTCCACCGATAAAGTTAGTTAGTGTCATATCTTTTACAAGACGTCGCAATCAACCCCAGCATTTTTGGCTGTTTGTTATGTCTTAGCCAGTTAACGTTCAGTAGTTTGCCATACCCGATAACGCAGTTGCAAATAAACAAATATCACATGTATTACACTGAGCCGCGGTAGTACAGTGTCGGTGTGATTGTCTGCCGGGTTGCCTAATGTTCAAATTGCCATCCATGTGGAATTTTTAAAAAAAAATTGACTGGGCTCCACGACACCTGGCAATGGTAGCCCAAGCACATAAAAAAAAAAAATTTACTCTCCTCCATGAGGTGTCAAACATGTGACCACCATATCGGCAGGTAACTACAGCAGATTTAATAATTACACACATTTTGTGGCTAATTAAATAATTAATTCAGGTACAAATTAGGCAAAAAATAAAATATATAAAAAGATATATTTGGTACTGCGAAAAGATGAAAATTATAAACCGATAACAGTACATACCTTACAAGGCATAAAGGTGAGGCAGAGTGAAAATTGTCAAAACCAGAAGCAATCAACAAATATTTAACAATGAAGTAAAATCAAATATGTATGTATAGGAAAGAAACGGAGACAGAAAAACGGATCTGATCCACGACTCTGGTGACAGTGAGATGACAGATCCCACCACGCTTACCGGCATGGGCACATGAGATGGATGGGTTATAGGACACAGCATACAACCGACGTTTCGATTTAAGAATCTTTTTTCAAGGACAGGAACACAACATATAACGAAGGGAGAAAAAAAAAACACCCGATATGATACAATAATATGTAAACACACCTCCTTTGTAGTCAAGAAGGCACAAAAGTTGGGTTCAGTACGGTTTTGAAAGGTGCCCTTATACTAAGGTTGAGAACAATTCAACTGCCAAAAGTGCCAGATAGGAAATGTGTAGCCAAAGGTGTGTAAACAGTCAGATATAAATGCATAGAGGGAAGACAGCAGAGTGACACAGTTGTACAGTTATATCACACAGAGGGAAGACAGCAGAGTGACACAGTTGTACAGTTATATAACACAGCGGATTCAGTCCTAAACAAAAAGTAGGTTTGGACCAAACATGGCACACGATCAAATTAACGAGTATTTTTTTAAAAAGTTGCATATCCCATACAGGACGTTGCAGTCAACACGAGCATTTTTCAGTTGTTGTTGATGTTCTTGGCAACATTACGCACGGTAGTTTTCCATTGCTTTCTGAGCGACCGGCTCACATAACCCTAAGTAACCAACGCGACGCGACCCGCTGCCGAATCTCGCGCAGCTGTTTTCCTCACGTGGAGATACGGGATTACGGAGAAAGTCATTCACCTCTTCGTCAGTCGTCAGGGAGCCCGGCTAACGAGTATTATAATGTACATTTCCATTTACTGAGCATTGAAATTGCGTCTGATAACGCGAAACGAAACAAATATTAAGATGACCCTAGTATGGCGATATATCGTCCTTTTGTCTAAACGGTAGGTGACATTTAGCGATATATTATCCTTCGGCACTGAATTAGTTAACGCTACCAATTGGTGTATTTTGAATGACTGTGCAGTCTTTTAAAATATTGCCGGTGCAAGTTTTGTATTTACTCTGTAAAATTCATGCTACATAATAGGTAAAAACAAGACTTGGACCGGCAATATTTTCAAACGCTGCACAGTCATTCAAAATACACCCCTGTAGTTGATAATACGGCGGGTTTCAGAATTCGGTTACGTTTGAATCAGCAATTGCAAAGGCTGACACAATTATTCAACGGTGGAACATAGCGGTTAACAGCGGTGTCCGCCAATGTCTCAAGTACACTAGGCAGGAATCATCGCTGTGGAGTTGGCCAGGAGTCAGTTCAGCACACACTAACTGGCTGGAGTCAGCCCTAGGGCGATCATGTTTCCTACACAAGTTTGAGGAATTTCATTGCCATCAGACTTCAGCTCAATGTCCAGAGGGAGTTTGCGTTAGACTGTCGATGCTGTTTCGTCTGTTCGCTTTTTATTTCCCATTGTTGTATCGGGGCTGGAACTATATATCCCATTGTTGTATCGGGGCTGGAACTATATGTCCCATTGTTGTATCAGGACTGGAACTATATGTCCATCACGCCCCAAGACGTATGAAACCAGTTCTTTATTTTTATTCATTGTTTGCTGTTGTTTGGTTCATGCTTACCTGTGTCTTTACTTTGTTTTGTGAAGCATTTTTATGTCTGGCGTAAGATTCATGATTCGAGTATTTGTTGTTGCATCAATTTTATTCAGCTTTAAATAAAAACATCTTTGATTTCCTTGTTTTCAAATGTTAAACATATTGCTTTTAACTGATGTGTTTGTTTTTATTAAGCAGACAAGGATCAATGCGTTATTTCTTATTAAAAGGTAAACAGAAAAAAGTTATCCCTTCTTTCTTTCTTTCTTTCTTTCTTTCTTTCTTTCTTTCTTTCTTTCTTTCTTTCTTTCTTTCTGTCTATCTGTCTGTATGTCTGTCTGCCTGTCTGTCTGTCTTCAATTCATTCTGTCTGTCTGTCTTTCTCCTAGTAAGGTCATATCCATCAGCCAAACACGTCAAATCGTCCAATGTTGCTTTCCTGCAGCTCTCCCCCAATATTATCCTAAGTCTGAAATTCTATTCTCGGTGTTTTTTAAATCCCCCCCAATTTCGTTCTTCCGTAGGTTCTAGACAAGGAAGTATCTAATCATACCATCCTCAGGTTTCCTCAAGTGTTGCCTATGCTGCTCCAGCGTCCTTCCTCGCCATTGATTCAGGAAGTTTAGTTCGCCATGAGTCCACACTGGTAAAATTGCCAACCATTTTAGTCCCACAATTCTGCACATGCCATTTAAAAATATGTGTAGTTATTAGAATACCGTTAGCCTTTCTCCGTGTTTTTTTATTCATACAGTAGCGCCGATTTAACATTGGAATTAAAAAATGTCAGTTGGAGCAAAATAACTCTCTCTGACTCCACAAAGTGCTTTAATTTAAATTAAATTCTTCATTCATTCATTCAGTAGCATGTCCTTTGCAGAACCTCGCTCCCATAACAACCTTCCGGAAAACCTCTCGATCATGAGCAAGATGTCCTGCGTCCCATACACCCATCTGGAGATCATCCGTCACATCATGCACCCATCTTCTCTTGGCCTTCCTCTTCCTCTCTTCCCAGCATATATCCCTCCATTATTGTTCCTCTCCAAATTTTCGTGACGTTTCAAGTGACCAAAATATTTCAAGTTTCTTTGTTTTATCGTCTTTAATAGGCCAACCTTCTTCAATATTCAGCTCCTTGAAGTATGGATGCATTTGTTCTTTTCGTTACCCAAGATATTCTTATAACTCGCCTATAACATTTATATTCAAAGGCATTTATGCGACTGTTTATGCTTGTTTAGTAAGTGTCCAAAGTCCCTAGTGTATGAAAACCCATCTTGCCTTTTGTTTTTTATTGTACTATCTCTATTTGTCCCCCATCTTGTTAACATTGTTATCTAAATAATAGATGTACATTTCGCCTCTTAAAGTGCTGTTTATTTGGAATGGCATATAGTCAGACACGATTAAATATTCATTTTCCCTGATCGTTTAAATGCCATGGGATTTTTAATTTTCTAAAGCGACTACCCGTGACTGCAATGGGGGTTATATAAGTGTTTTCCTAAGCAACCCATTAAATTGATACATAATATACCATATCTGCTAAAATAACAACTTTTAAGTCATGTTTACAACAAACTATTTTATTACCCCCATCATGTTTTGTTTGATCGAACCCACTGTTTGTTTGATCAAACCCGCTTTTTGTTTGATCAAACCTACATTTGTTTGGCACTGTATCTGTAAATGTTAGGTAGATAATTGATCATACATCATGGGGATAGCACTGATCATAAAAAAAACTGTCATACTGTATATAGAAAAATTTCTGTGTAGGACATGGATGCGAGGGGAGGGGGGGGGGGGTAGTATCATGAACCTGATGAATAAATGTAACGTGGGTTATTGCAGTCAAAAACGAACTGTGCAGGGGAAAAGAAAATCAGAAGAAAAAAAAATTTATCACTTTTCCAGGATTCGAACTGGGTTCTAAGAGGAGATCGGCTTTTTTTGCCACTCGGCCGAGTTCATTGTCAATTACTTTGCTAAATAAAATGAAAAAATTTTAGTCAGTCCAAATCAGGATAAATGTAATTAGAAACGATAAATGTGAAGAAACCACCCGGAGAGCGTGAAAGGTCAACTGGATCACATTGCAAGACACCTTTTAAAGCACCACACATTTGCGCATACTCACACACGTGCATGCACGCATTAATGAACCTTTCTTGAAACTCGCCGGACCTTCGCACGGGCCGACTGTTTTTCGTTCCGTTTCTAAATGTGTGTTTTTTTCCTCACGCAAAAAATCTAAGAAACGGGAAAGAACAAACATTTTTCCCCTAGCGGCAACCGGCGACATTCAAAATATTTGTCCAACTTTGGGCAATTGTGGTCTGAACTACAGACGATTTTCTGTGTCGGGCATGTCATTTTAGAGCGGTTTCCAGCCGTTAGCGTGCCCAACAAGTATTTCACGAATGTCGTGAAAAGTCTGCTGTGTTGGTGGACGAGGAAGTGGTAAGGAAACAATGAGATCAAGGTTTGGGGGAATAAAATATTGGGTATATAAGAAGATAACAGACAATCCATCAATCTATCTATCTATTATCTATCTATCTATCTATTATCTATTATACATTATTATTATTATCCATTATCTATCTTTTCCATCCATCCTCCATCATCCCTCCACCATCCATCCATCCCCATTACCAATCCATCACCTCATCATCCATCCATCCATCCATATATCTATCTATCTTCTATCTATCTATCATTTCCACCACCATCCATCCATCCGTCCGTCCGTCGTTGTCTGTCCGTCTGCCGTCTTTGCTGTCCGTCCGTCTGTCCGTCCCCACCCACTCACCCAGCCGTCCGCCCGCTTGCCCACCTGCCCGCCTGCCTGCCCGTCTGTCTGTCTGTCTGTTTATGTCTGTCTGTCCTACCCTCTGTCCGTGACTGTATATGGTGGGGCATTTTCCCCCGGAATGCTGCGTGTCTATGAAAGATGGCATCGTAGCCCCGTGGGTACGCCTGTAAAACAGGTATTTTTGTTTTAAACTTAAACGGTTTTTATAAATTTTTTAGTCTCATTTGAGCGGCAGGTTCAATTGTTTTGAACGGGAGGTTCAGTCTTCTTGGGTGAGAGGTTCAATCTTTTGTTAGTTGGGAAGATCAATCTTCTTTGGTTGAGAGGTTCAAAACGTCTGTGGGTTGAGAGGTAAAATTTGTTAGTTGACAGGTCAATATTCTGTAGGGGGGGAGGTTTAGTCTTTGTTGGGTGAGAGGTCAATCTTCTGTGGGTTTGGGAAATTTTTATTTTCTGTTGGGGGCCCCTTTTTTTTAAAGGGAGGTCAAAATTTTCTTTTTGGGGGTTTTTTAGAGTTTAATTTTTTTCTGGTTTTT